>OX451347.1:29676313-29884268 GCA_949629155.1 Myopa testacea
AGAAACAAGGAATATCCAATCATTTCAGGTAGTTAATTAATTATTTAATATAATTCTAATTAGTCGCATGTCCCTTTAGAGTTAGTTAACTCTTAAACGGCTGGGCCGATTTCGATGCGGTTTTCACCTTTGTGCTGTAAATTTTACTGCTTAGCTACCTGTTTTAATATATTTACCCTTAATGCTCATTCATTGCCTCAATACTAGCGATGGGAACATCGTTAATATAAAGTAAACCAAACGTACTCCTTAAAGGTACATTATAACAATTGTCACAAACATACATACGTATTTATATATGTAAATAATTTAAATAAATGTTATAGGAATTGGAATTATACCTTTATGTTGGATTCTTACGAGCTTCTTCTATTTCATGTTGTTTCTCGCCTTCTTAAATGAAATTAAATGATGTTTGTAACACGCAGAGTTTCGTAAAGAATATTTAGATTTACTGCGTAGTATTATAATTTTAATTGTAGTTGAAAATTGGAAAACTAATTGTTGTGATTTGCTAAAAGTTAAAACAAAAGTTAGCAAATGTAGAAGTCATCAGCGGACTGCACCCCCTGTGAAAACATGCGACCAGCCAGATCAAAACTGGCCAGCCTTCGCTGTCCAAGTTCTGAGAGAACCTTACCCGCTGATGACTGCCAAATAAGTGAACTTAATATAAACGTGGCCGCCTTTTATACTTTACAGAGGTTCAAGAAGAAAAGAGTAAATTATATAAATGTAAGTGAGATAGATAGTCACATAATTCTTATAAATGGCAAGCATGAAGTGAGATATAATTGACAGATCAAACTTAATAAAGGCTCACACTGTTATGTTAATACGCATTAAGATAGTATAAAAATTAGTATTTATCCGCTACATGTTTTAATAAATTTCAATAAAGTTCAATTTAAATTTAGATCATAATTAATAAATTAATAATTTATAAATTTACATAGAATATTTACCATCGCAATATTAAACAATAAAGAAAAATTAAAAATTTATTGCGTGATTAATAAATTGCGTTTGCTTTAATGTAGTGGGAATTCATCGGCTTGTGTTGAGAAAAAAGCTGTAACACTTCATTGTCTGCATTTTATTGCTCAATTAGGGAAAACCCAAAAACCCGCAAGCAGTAGCCCAGCGACAAAAAATAAAAATATTCTCGGACTTCAAAGTTTTCATTTTTCGGAAATCTGCATCGTTTTTTTACTGTGAGAACATCATGGCAATAAATCGGCAGGTAAAAATGCAAGCTTGGGAATGCATAAAGAAGAAGAAGAAGAAGGCGAGAAACAAGATGAAATAGAAGAACCTCGTAAGAATCCAACATAAAGGAATAATTCCAATTCCTACAACATTTATTTAAATTATTTACATATATAAATACGTATGTATGTTTGTGACAATTGTTATAATGTAACTTTAAGGAGTACGTTTGTCTTTACTTTATATTAACGATGTTCCCACCGCTAGTATTGAGGCAATGAATAAGCATTAAGGGTAAATATATTAAAACAGGTAGCTAAGCAGTAAAATTTACAGCACAAAGGTGAAAACCGCATCGAAATCGGCCCAGCCGTTTAAGAGTTAACTAACTCTAAAGGGACATGCGACTAATTAGAATTATATTAAATAATTAATTAACTACCTGGAATGATTGGATATTCCTTGTTTCTTTAAACTCCTTTATAACCCTTAAATCAACAAACTCAACAATAACAACACATGAATCTCCGCAGCTGCCGAAAAATAAGTTGTTATTGTAATGCGATGCCGCCACACGGTCGCCGATACGAAAGGGTACGAAAGAGAAGTTGATAACACACAGTCGGCAATTGCTGGCTGAGCAGTTTATCTATACACCTACTCAGCGACAATTACAATAAATAATTAATTGTCTATCGATGACAAAATTTTATAAAAATCATCCACCACTTATCCGCGCTTAATTATTTTCGTAATATGGTATATAAAATGAATATATGTACGCACAAACAAATGTATACTTAGTCTTAAATGTAGAATTAAATTAAATAATTAATTTTTAAATAAGTAGTAAAATTTAAATTTTATATAATATTCATCAATAATAATCATTTATCCCGCAGATAATGACCAAAATCTGTTTTGTTGTTTTTACTATAGATTAGCAAAACAAAAATTGTTCTTTCACAGAACCCTATTATACGGTACATACCCTAAATCTACAAAAGTAACGCAGATTCATTATAGTAACTCTGTTAAAGTTTTTAGTTGGTCGCTTTTTTAACTAGTTCAAGAACAACTTCGTTGCTTCAACGTTAACGACCCGAACTAACTTCGTTGCATTAACGAAAACGATCAGAGTAACGATCTTACTTTCGTTACTTTAACTATAACGATCAGAACAACGATCCTACTTTCAATACTTTAACTTTAACGACCGCAAAGTAACTTCGTTACTTTAACGATAACGATCAGAACAACGATCCTACTTTCGTTACTTTAACGTTAACGATTTCAAAGTAACTTCGCTACTTTAACGATAACGATCAGAACAACGATCCTACTTTCGTTACTTTAACGTTAACGATTGCAAAGTAACTTCGTTACTTTAACGATAACGATCAGAACAACGATCTTGCTTTCGTTACTTTAACGTTAACGATTGCAAAGTAACTTCGATACTTTAACGATAACGAAGGCGTCTGTGAAAGTAACGAAGTTAAATTAACTTTAACGAAAAGTAACTAGTTAATAACTTTGCCCAACTCTAGGTAAGGAGCTCTACTATCTTTATATTGGAATAATTATGTAAGTTAATTATACATTATACCTTAAAAAAATATAATGAATAGGAAAAAATAGTACTAAAAATTTTAAATTGTGTTTATCTTTGAAAATAAATGATTCTGGGCAAAATAATATTTAACATAAATGAAAGATATTATTAATGCCTTTATAACGGTACTAATATCATAATATCGGTTAAATTTCAAAGTTAAAGAGGCTATAACTCTGACCCCAATTGAATCCGGGATCAACTTTTGTTGTTGGGATCACAGTAAAAAACTACACCAATATACATAACAACAACATGCCACACACACATGACGTAAGGCATGAGCCACATGCCTGACGTAAATATATGCCGAGTTTTTCGATAACATATTGTCTTACATAAATGAAAGATAATTTGAATACGTTTTCAACCATGCCAATAATATGTAGGTACCTCTTATAGTTTCGGAGATGTAGGTGCGAAATTTTCCAACTTTAAAGGACTATAACTCCCAAACCAGACGAACAAAATCAGAGCTGTGTCAGCGTCCCGTTTCCATTCATTAATTTTTTCTAAGTATAATTTATTTTACCCACGTAATTATGCCAGTACTAAGAAAATAGAGGAGAGAAGCTTTCGACGCAAGTTTTTTCATCGGCATCAGTTGAGGATCTTGGGCGAAACCGAATTTTTAAAATCACCATCGCGTAAGTATGTAAGCACTTTTTTGAGTTTCACTACTGTAAAATCTACTAAATCATTAGTCTAATTTTTCGCTTAAATTTTATTTAAACTAGAAATATCTTATGTATACTAGGTGGGGTGAAAACTAACCTCCTTGACCGCCAGAATGCGCTGCTACTGCAAAAAAGTTTATGGTGCTTTGAAGTTCGTTCATATTTAGGCAGACATGCCGAATTTCAGTGCGAAAAGTAATTTTCCGGAAGGTATGCAAAATACTCCTCCGTGGCGTCGATGATTTCCTCGCGTGAGCTGAATTTTTTATAGATGAGCCATCTTTTAAGGTTTGGGATGAGATAATAGTCCGAGGGAGCCAAATCGGGCGAATACGGTGGATGCGACTGCAATTGGAGCCGTAAGTCATTGATTTTAGCCGTGGTTGCGATGCTCTTGTGCGCCGGCGCATTGTCTTGCAAAAACAAAATTTTTTTTCGCTTGATGTGAGGACGTTTTGCAGCTGTTTTGTGGTATATGCTAGCTCGAGCACCTTCATTTTGCGGTCAGCCAACACCATTTCATGTATTTTTTTGACATTGTCGTCTGTAACCCCATCGGAGGGCCTGCCGCTGCGGACTAGATCGGTAGTGGAGTTGCGGCCACCACGAAACTCTTGAAACCAATATTTGACGGTGTAATCTGACGGAGCATTAGCCCCATAGTATTTATCCAACTTTTCTTTTATTTCCTTCGCCGTTTTGGCTCTAAAAAAATAATGTTTTATGAGAGAACGAAAATCGTTGGCCAAACACGTCAACAATGTTCAGCTGTCATCAACAAAATCAATCAACAAAACTAAATACAGTATCGCACTGAAATTTGGCATATCTGCCTAAATATGAACGCACTTCAAGACACCATAACCTTTTTTGCAGTAGCAGCGCATTCTGGCGGTCAAGAAGGTTACTTTTCAGCCCACCTAGTTTATGTCTAACGCCGGCGCCGCAGTAAATTAGTATTTTTAGGCCAATTTGTTGGTACGTATTGCGGCCTTCGCGCCTACGGCCGAGCTTTTTGATTATAACCCTTAGTATGTCCAACACTGGCTACGCAGTAAAACGGAAAACAACAACAACTACTAAATCAACAACATTGGTTAGGTCGACAAGCGCTTTATTTAAGACCTTAATATTGGGATAATTATATGTATTAATTATGCATTTTCCTTAGAACAAAAATTAATGAATTGGAAAAAAGTAATACAAATTTTAATGGGGGTTTTTCTCGAAAACTAAGGTTTTCGATAAAATGTTAAATTAGACCGCGGTTTCCAAACTGTGGGTCGCGACCCAAAGGGGGGTCGCGTGATAACCTCAAGGGAGTCGTGGAGTTTTTAATTTCTGTTTTACATATTTAAAAAAAATACTTACAAAAATCTATTTAATGCAAATTTCAAAAATGCAAATGAGCAAAATTTAATGCACATCCATCACATTAAATTTTTTTCTATAAATATACATACTAAATTTTTATTATAATAATATTTGTTTAGTTTTATTCTATGAATACATTACTCTTTACAACTTGAAAATGTGCTTATATTATTTTATTGTTTTGTCTAATAAGGGGGGCCGCCAATCTTTTATTTTTTTCTTATGTGGGCCGCAGTATCAGAAAGTTTGGAAACCACTGCATTAGACAAATGAAAGATATTTTAAATACATGTGTAATGGTGCTGACACCAAACAGATAGCTATAGTGTAGGAGATATAGCTCCGAAGTTTTTAAATTTCAAAGGGCTATAACTTCGAAACCAGACGAGAGCCATAGAAACCGATGTTCGAAATCACGATTACAGGAGAACCGGTGAAGATATCGTGATGGAATTTTGCACAAATATTGTTTCTTGTAGTGTGCAGGTTGGTATTGAAAACGGTCCACGACCACGCCTATTTTTTAGTAAGAATGTGATATCAGCCGTTGTTTTTTAGTTATGACAACAAAATTTCATTTCTGGGTATAGAGTAACATCATCCGTTGATATGCCAAGCGGTCCGCCCACTTTTACACTGCTTATACAGCACAGCTCATGAAAACAAATTTATTACCACGGAAATAAAGCTTAAATTTGAACACAATAATAAAACTACTAAGCCAATTATTTGTTTTGAAAACGGGTAACGACCACGCCTACTATTTATACCCGTCTGTGATTAAATGTGATTATAAGATAGCTTTCCTTATAATCACATATTTCTTCTAGTTTTTAAGATATGACAATAAAATTTCAATATCGAGCGACATTATTATATTTTACGTTGCAGAAAATGGGCGTGGCGGGCATACTTTTAGGTTACATGGACGGAAGGATAATTGGGCACAATCGTCCTACATAAATCCTTATATAAGTCTGTAATTTTATGATATGTTATCAATTAATATGAAATTTTGTATAAATATTCTTTGTTCGGATTTGTAAACGAGCAAATAAAACGAATATAAGACATATAAATATAGAATCAATTTATAAAAAAATGCATTGGTATAAAACCTTAATTCCTAAAATTCCTAAAAATTCCTAAAAACTTTTAGGTGTAGGGTATCTAAGATTCGGCCAGGCCGAATATAGCTTTCTTACTGGTTTTTAATAAAATTCAATGGTGTTCTTATATTCTGAAAATTAATTTATTTAAATATGTTCCATTATTATCTACAATGTTTTGCCATTTTTAGGATAGAGCCATGATGCCATCGGTGGAGAACTTCGCAATTTGACGGGTCATGAAAGAAGTATGTGGTCGAGCGTTGTCATGGTGGGAGACAACATCTGTCTATTAGTCAATTCCGAACATTTTTTCCCCAATTGCTTGGTGTAATCTTTTCAGCTGTTCACAATAGAGTTGAAAATCAATTGATCGACCAACTGGAAATAGCTTAGCTGGTGGGCGATTCTTTTCCAGTCCCATCATCCACACAGCACCTTTTTCAGCGTCAATCCTGGCTTTGCGAACGTTTGTAACCGCTCTCCATCCCTTGCCCACGATTTTTGACGCTTCCGATTATCACGTGACCCATTTCTCATCATTGGTTATGACACGTTTCAAAAAAGACACTTTCATTTCGTTCCAGCAGCGAATCGCAGATGTTAATTCTGTCTATTATGTTTTTCTCGCTCAACTAATGAGGAACCCATATATCGAGCTTCTTTTGGTAGCCAGCCTTGTGTAGATGTTTTAAAACAATTTTGTGGTCAATGCCTTGCTCCATACCAATATCGACAATGCTCATATGCTTATCTTGCTGGACTTTTTCAAGAATTTCATCAGCTTTTCCAGTGACTGGACGACAGAGCGTCTTTCACATTAAAATTACCAGAGCCAAAGCGAGCGAACCATTTCCGCTCAGCAGATTTTAATAAAGCGCCTTCACCGTAGACAGCACAAACTTTTTCACAAGTCTGCGCATCCTTTTTCCTTTTATCGTAATACTGCAAAATATAGAAATTTTTCATTATTTTTCATTGTTTTTAATTATATATTTTCAAACGTAAACAACTTTCCAATCACTGCACCAATTTCGTTGTTTACACACTGACAGTTGCGGTTGAAGTGTCACCTTAACAATAAACGTTCAGTGATATCGCCGCGATCAGTGTTATTTGCAATTGACACCACCTATCGGGAAAACGCCTCGAGCTTTTCCCCAGACCTTATATTTCCTATAATTGTAAGGCAGATTTCTAAAGTTTGCGAAGATAGTACTTTGGTAAATAAATTCCCTAGTTCAACAAAATTAGACTACTTACTAAGGCCGTCGATACGCCATTACATTTTTCAGGTCCCCATGGAACCGTCCTCAAGTCATGTAGTTGCACAATATTGAATATTTTGCAAAGGATACTAAGTTAATATTCATAAAAATTGCTTGATTCACAAATATAATAAAATGTTTTTAATATATACATGTTTATATATAAATACTAGAGTAACCCTGCCCACGTTGCTGGACAATACAATAACATACGTTTACGTCTTTGTATTAAAAATTAAATTTTCTAGAAAGAATAGACATTTTCCTGAAAAATACGTGCAAAATAATATAAATTTTTTAAAGTGAGAACATCAAAAAGGAAAAAATTTATTGCAGAGCTTGGTGGTAAACGACATTTTTAGTATTGCCATGACCGTGTGAAAATACAGGAAATTCTAAATTTATTCCGCAAACTTGCAACGACTGGCCTTGAGCTTTTTTAATAGTCATTAATAGCCAAATGAACAGGAAACTGTAATCGTTGAAATTGAAATGGCATATCAGTGGGAATCATTGGGATGCGTGGTATTAAAACATCTTCGCCTTTGAATTTCCCATTTAAAATTGTTGCTTCAATTACATAGTTCATTAATTTTTAAGTTTTAAGATTTTAATTTTAAGTGAAAGATTACAAATCAATAATTAAAAAATGTCAATGCTCGCACTGTAAACTTAAATGACAATCAACAAACACACAGAAATTAAATAAGTCAAATGACGCGAGCAAGCAGAGCCTTAAACCGACAAAATGTAATTCGCATAAGAAAAAAAAAATAACTTTATATAGGGAAAACACACCATCATAAAAGTGCGCGTATAACGCATATTCGTAGAAATTTTTTCGATGTTTTTTTATAAACCATCAGTGAAAGTAGACCTTTCCAACACATGTACTCGTTTGAAAATCGGTTGAGTGGTTCTCGAGTTATAAAATCACGAACATAGGACAACTTATTTTTATATATATAACATGTAGTTTATAAGAATATATATTTTAATTTGAATCTTTTAAAGAGATTGTTATGAAAATCTTTTCTTGTGCCATTAATCATTATTGTCGAGCTTATTCCATTCTATATATATTACCTTATAAGGTCCATGGTATGGTTTTAATGTTTTTATGCGGTTGAAATTTCACAAGTCCACTGTCTCTGATCAAAATAGACTATTAAAAATTGGCGTGGTCTGCCCACTAATTAAATAAAACTCGATTACAGGAGTACGAATAGAAATATCTTAATCAAATGTGGCACGAATATTCTCTGTCATCACAGGCTATTTAAGATTGAAACGTGTGTAGGGTATATGAACTTCGGCCAGGCCGAAGTTAACACTCTTTCTGGTTTTCTATTGATGTTTCTTATTAATACCTATCTTAAAATTAGAATCATTACACTTGCTTTGATTATTTATACGTATTTCTTTGGATTTCATTAAATTAGCTCTTGTTTGTTTTTTTCATTAAATTAGCTTGTAAATTAGTTTCTTCTATATGTATAATTTGTTTGATCATTTAAAATTTTTCACATTTCGATATATGTAGATTGCTTAATCATTTTGTTCATATTTTTTCAAATATAAATTTGTTTTAATTAATTATTGTTTTTCTAATGCCCTCCCAAGTGTTTAAGTGTCCTCCCAAGGGCGAATTATGATATCTATTATTTTCAAATACGCACCATTTTTTATTCACTTTGTCACGAAATGTGTAACGCATAGAATTAGAGACGATAAGTAGAGGAAAGTATATACACTGCTAGACAAAATAATAGGTGTGAGCATATTTTTTCAAAGAAGTTTGGTTTTCATATATTTTTTATTATACCTCGAAGAATAAGTCAGTTAAAAAACAAATGTAAATACTTCGGCTTCATAATAAAAAAGAAAACGCTTTACAAACTCTAAAAAATAACTTAACTTTTGGTTAATTGATGAAATACACAATTTTTTGGTTGCCCAAAATAATAGGTGTGCCGAACACGCTTAGTAATAAATATTGAAATTTTGTTAGTTATGGTCCCGTATTTGAATAAATTAGTTAGATCGAATTTAATACCCCGTATATCTGCCATTATTCTTGATGACTTTTTCTATTCTTCCGGGCATAGACGATATCAAGTTTCTACAGGAATGTTGTACCAAAATTTTTGAATATTTTCCCATAAATGCGTTTTGTTATGCAAACAATCTTTGAAATTCCTCGTTTAAGTTCTCCCCAAAGATTCTCAATAGGATTGAGATCAGGGGATTGACTCGGCTGCTCAAGGACGTTTACATTATGCTCTTGGGCCTATGCTTTGACAAGTCACGATGAATGCTTAGGATCATTATCCTGCTGAAATTTCAACAAAAGCGTCATATTATCTTCGGCATTTAATGGCATTACCGTTTTCAACAAATCCTTATACACGAATCTATCCATTACGCCATTAGTTTGATGTATCAGACCTACACCTTGCCACTAAAAACAGGCACATACCATTAAGCTGTCACCTCCGTGCATTACTGTCTTTTTTGTGAACCTAACATTGAATTCTTTGCCTTTTGGGCGACGAACGTTCTTCCCGCATCGTTACCAAACAAACTTATTTTTGTTTCATCGCTCCAGAGAATATTGCGCCATTTCTTCCTCCTCTGTGATCCGCACCAAGTTTTGTGGACTAATGCAAAGTTTTTCCTCATCCTCAAATTTGCAGTTCTAAACAGAGGAACTTTGCCAGTAATCCTACCCGGTAGATTTGCGACTACTAATCGTCGTCGAACGGTTCGTGATGATATAACATTCCCAGTTTCGCCAGGTCTGGATGACTTGAACGGGTCGCGTTTAGCTAATGTAACGATTCGATTGTTAGTAACTTTTTTTAGGTGCTCCACTCGTCTCAATGGTTTTTTTTTTATTTCAGAGCATTTGTGACAAAATTTAATTTGTGACAATGATATCAGCGTTCGTTTTTACGTTATGACAAAACAATTCCTGGGTATAGAGTAGCATTATCCGTTAATATGCCAAAAATGAGTTTGATCCGCCTACTTTTATATTATACAGGCAAAAGAGGGTCTTAAATGGTTATATTGTTAAATATATAAACTTCCTGAATAAAGCTTTACATAACTTATTTTCCAATAAAACATTATAACAGCAAAACTGGGAGCGGTCCCCCCACTTTTACACTACTTATACAGTATAGCTCATTAAAAAATTTTACATTTATTACCACGTAAATAAAGTTTAAATTTGAACACAATAATAAAACAACTAAGCTAGTTCTTTTGTTTTGAAGAAATAGTGAGCTTCCAAAAAATTAGCAAAAATGCTCGGAGAATCCACACAAGCATGACAAAAAAACATGAACATGAACATGACAACATTATTCCTTAAAACATGATTCCATTTCGTACCCAATAATTCAGGTCCGATCGATGCACACCTTCTCCAAGGTAGCCACTGACCACTTACTACCAAAATAGTGAATTTTCAAAAAAATCTGGATAAATACTCGTAGAATCCACACGATCATGGCAGTTACATTCCTTAAAACATGATTCCATTTCCTTTCCAATAGTTCAAGTCCGATCGATGCACACTCCTCCAAGCTAGCCACTTCATCCTGACTACTAACTCATTTCTAAAATAGTGAATTTTCAAAAAATCTGGATAGATACTCGGAGAATCCACACGATCATGGCAGTTAAATTTCTTAAAACATGATTCCATTTTTATTCCAACCGTTCAGGTCCGATCGATGCACACGTCCTCCAAGGTAGCTACTGTCCACTTCATCGTGACCACTTACTCACTACTAAAATGGTAACTTTTCAAAAAGTGTAGATAAATACTCGGAGAATCCACACGATCATGGCAGTTACATTCCTTAAAACATGATTCCATATCCTATACAATGGATCAGGTCCGATTGATGCACACCTCCTGCATGGTAGCCACTTCATCCTGACTACTAACTCACTTCTAAAATAGTGAATTTTCAAAAAATCTGGATAAATACTCAGAGAATCCACATGATCCTGGCAGTTACATTCCTTAAAACATGATTCCATATCCTATTCAATAGTTCAGGTCCGATCGATGCACACCTCCTGCATGGTAGCCACTTCATCCTGACTACTAACTCACTTCTATAATAGTGAATTTTCGAAAAATCTGAATAAATACTCTGAGAATCCACACGATCATGGCAGTTAGATCTCTTAAAACATGATTCCATTTCCGTTCCAATCGTTCAAGTCCGATCGATGCACACTCCAAGGTAGCAACTGTCCACTTCATCGTGATTTTTCAAAAAATACCCATTCCCACCCGATTTTTTTTTGTCTCGATCCAACCTACACGTCCTAGCGGTTTTTACCACCTTATGCGTTACACCCTGTATACTTTCTTAAAATCTTTTTTATTAACATTTGTAAATATTTCATCTTTTTCACTCAATGCACGAATGCTCTTTAATATTGATAATATTAGGTCATTAAGTATGACATGTCCGATTTTGAAACGAAAGTTCAGTTTATTCTTCTTCATTTAGCAACATTCGATATTGGAACTCTACCATTGAGCTTAAGACGTTTATCTTTGGGGGGCGACTTCAGGAAAGCAATTGTGCAGTACTTTTTCACAAGGTTCAAACCTGACTCTCTTCTTCTCCCTATTTTTCACTCTCTTTTTCTATCCTCTTGTTTAGTTCTTAAGATGCTTTAATTATTATTGTTTGTTTAATGATCGTGCGCATATATAATTATACATATGTATTACTATAAAAGACTTTCGCGTTAGTGTACATTTTTGTTAAATAAATAAATATGAAATATGAGATAAAGGGTTTTCCAATAAGAGGTGATTTTTGACATTCAAAGAAAAATGCCATTTTTTGAGATAAATTATCGCATGTTTATTTCGTAATAAAGAGGAAGGTATGCCGTTAATAATGAAAAACAACATCAGCCAAATGGCCACCACGACCACGCTTACAGGACCATAGGTATTTAAAATTACACCTCTTATTGGAAAACCCTTTATTTTTATAAAGTAAGCAAAGATGAGACTTAGGCTAAGAGTATAAAAGATCAAGTGAAAAACAAACAGAAATAAGAAATCAGTAGCACTAACAAATCTGGAACGATTATGGGAGCTGGGCGATTTACCAACAGCGCCCCACAACCTTAGAAGTTGATAAATGCCTGAAGCTATACAACGAAACGACAAGAATTAATAATGCAGGCAAAATAATTGTAAAGATACCTTTTAAGGAGGATATATATGTATTTAGGTAATTCTAGAAATCAACTAATGGCCCGGTTATTAACTTAGGAAGGGAAATTTGACAGAACCTGTCAATTGTACGAATACTTAGAGTTGGGACACATTGAAGAGGCTATAAAGTTACGAATTGGAAAATATATGCTCCATCAACCGGTTATTCGCAATATGTCTAAAAACAAAAAGTTTTTTAAGAAACATATTTTTACATATATGTATAGTTTTTTGTATTTTTCCTTAAAAAATTTCTCTTTTGAAGTTACGATTTCAGCAAAGAGTTTTAAACTATATTTGGGATTTCAAAGTAGTGTTAGCAAAAAATATGCGGGCATCCTTCCTTTTTAATTTAATCTTAGTTGTAATCGAATCGGTTACATGTCAGCTGTAGTAGCTCTTCAAGTGGATCGACCTTAACGTAAAGTCGCCAAAAATTTCGAAAACGATTATCTCGAAAACGGATCGTTTAATTTTCTTTATTTATTTTTATTGTTTATAATTTTTGGAATCAGCGGATCAAAATCCTTTAGAATATGTTGTCAAACAGCCCGTTACAAAATGTCTGTCGGCCCGTGTAATTTCGCTTTCAGCTTTAGGATTATCGCTCTTCTCTTGTCGTCTTTTACGGGATGAACATCTGTGACTTCCTAGTGGACTTCCTATTTTGTCGGTGACATTTGTGGTCAATGCACACAATGGTATTGAATTTAGCACTGATTCTATTCAAGCAATCTCCTTGAATGTCAACTACGCTTCTCCAATCACTCGTTTGATATGATGTTTGACTGATTTCACTTCGGCTTCCCACATTCCATTTCTCCCATGTGAGGAGCTCCCGGCGGTATAAAATGCCAATGAATGCTCTCGTCTGCTAGTTTCGGTGCAATGGAAGCATTATTCTTTAATTCTTACTTAAATTCCAAATCCATCTTTTCTTTAGCTCCTATAAAGTTTGTTCAGTTGTCGGAGTATAAGTGGCTACTCTTACCTCTTCTTGCAAAAACCTTCTCAACGCTGCTAAAAACGCCTCTAACGTAAGGTCGCTCACGGCCTCCAGATGAATAGGTTTTGTTGCCAGGCAAACGAATACTGAAATATACCCTTTATATGCCTTTTGACATCTTCCTTTTGAAACGCTAATATTGATAGGTCCCGCGTAATCAATTCCTGTATGCGCGAATGGGTGTTATCACACTCTTGTTACCCTTGGCCCTGGAGAGTTTCCAGAATGCTTCAATATCTCTTTTATTTTATGTAACAATTTAGACAGTAGATGAGCTGCACATAGTTCCAGTTTCGTTCAAGTTTTGCGAGTTTTAATTGAATTTACCTTGGTTTTTGATGTAATAAGAGTTATGACTTTATCTACTTTCGCATATATGACTGCTGCATATGCTTTCCCTGAGGCATCAGCAAACACATAAATTTCTGAAATTATTGTTGGTTCTTTTAATCAATCTATTATTAATCAATCCACCTTCTGAAGGTCCTTTATCTCTTATCTGAATATATCCCATTATTTTTGAAGATTTTCTGGTAATTCAAGATCCCAAGGTGTTTGTGGGATCCATAATTTTTGAATTAACAATTTTGCCACAACAGTTACTGGAGATAGCAAACCAAGAGGGTCAAAAATTTGTGCCAGAAACAATAAAGCCTGCCGTTTCGTTCTGCAATCGTTTGCGGTGATATTTATGTTAAATTTAAAAATATAACGTTCGGGATCGCATTGCAAACCGAGAGTTTTTACAGTTTCATTATTATTTATTGGGATAATTTGATTGTCATCGAGTATGGTTATGTGCTGCAGAATTTTAGACTGATTCGAGCTCCATTTGCATAACTTGAGTACATATTTATTGAGTAATTTATGACTTATAACTATTGATTTACGATTTAATTTTTTTTATTTTATCATTTTTGGAATCAGCGGACCAAAATCCTTTCAAATATGTTATCAAACAGCCCGTTACAAAAAAAAGAATGTTAATTTGTAGGCTAGTGTTATTAAACCAATAGCAAAATTTGTCTACTGGGTATTTGTCTACTGATAATCAACCGATGAATGACGAAAGGTCACAAACTGTAAATCTAACATATTTACCTTATAGCGACTACCACTTATCAGATATGAACTTAATTAGAATAAAAGTCGATTTACATTCGTTCGTGAGTGAAGTCAAACTTTATTTTCGATCTTGTACTTACATACATATATTGAAAAAGGTGAAAGTTGAAAAATTCCGCACTTAAATAGATTTCTTAACAATTAAAAGTGCCAAGAGTTTTAAAGAACATAAAGGTGCCGAAGAATTTTTGCGTGTCAACAATCACGTTTTCGTGGCACCGCGCTTTTAGCGGTCCAATGACCCCGCGAGAATTTGGTGAATAAGTGCATACCCAGTAGGAAGTAAAGTGACAAGTATCTCAAGTGGAACATTAGTGAAAAGTTTAAAAATTGTTGATAAATTGTGTTGCCAGAAACTTGTCGCTATCAACATTTGTTGATGAGTATAATTTTAGAGTGCAATAAGTGCAGAAGTACAATCCGTGGAGAGTCAGGCTTGAGATGTGCGGGTGTATGTGGAAAAATTTACCATACAGCTGCGAGATGTTCGGGGCTGGATCAGAGCAGCAACAACATATTGGGAACGAATAAAATGATCCAGTATACAGCTGCGGTCAAAACAATAGCAGTGAGAAGTAAATTATGGAAAAAATGCAAAACTTTTCAAACAAACAATTAATTTTTATAGTCTCAACAATTAAATACAGTTAGTTGATAAAAGCACAATATTAACACGTGTTCAGATTGTGCCAAACACCTACCGGTACTTGTACGCATCACGTTTGGGTAAGTAAGTTCATATTTCGAGTGGTCAAAATAATAGCAGTGCTCGATTTGTACAGTTCCAAAATTGTTTAATCTGCTCATCATATTAAAATTTGTTCTGCAAAAGTAATTTTCATAACTTTGAGTAAAATGTAATTAAAGTTTTTTTTAAAAGTGGTCCGTGGGCAGCATTATACAGACGAGAGAAGAAAAATAGTAAAAAATTTCTCCTCGGAAGGAAAAACTTATAGGGAGATACAGAATATTATCGGCTGCTCTCCTAAAATGATTGCTAACGCTCTGAAGTATAAATCCAAAAAAGAAACACGAGGACGCAAGGCTGTCATGTCTCCCCGGTGTGTGAAACGTATGGTAAGATATTCTAGAAATCATCCAATGTTACCCGCTACCGAGAGAAAGAAACCATTTTAGAAACTGTTAGGAGAAGGCTCAGAGGCCATAATTGAAATGGCCGAAGCCCGAGACGGATTTCTCTTTAAAAAAAAATACATTTAAAAAAGAGTGGCCACTGAAAAAGTGGAGAAATATTTTATGGACAGAGGATAGCAAGATCGTCCTTTTTGTTGGAAAAGATATTCGGCAATATGTGAGACGTGGACCAAATACACAATTCGATCCCAGGAACACTATTAAAACTGTAAAACACGGTGGATCGAGTTTGATGATATGGGCCTGTTTCTTATATCAAGCTGTATGTGGATATCCTTCAAAATACAATATTACTCTTTGCCGATGGAGTTATGCCACTGAAATGGGTCTTCCAACAGGACAATGACCCGAAGCACACCAGTAAACTGGCAAAATAGTGGTTTCGGAATCATACGGTTGAGGTTATGGATTGGCCTGCACAATCTCCAGACCTCAACCCCATTGAGAACTTTTGGTGCGATGTCAAAAGGCAGTGTGAAATTCAAAGCCAAGCAACACCAATGACCTTTGGGTGGTAGTCGAGCGCGCATGGTACGATATACATATGTATCAGTTTAAAGATGCCAAATTCTTGTTAATTTGATGCATCGTCTTTGTGCTGAAGTCATAGCACAGAAAGGCTACTCCACAAAGTACTAAAATAAACTGGACTAATTCCTCTTTATAAATTCCTTGTTTAATTTTTACTTTTGTAAGGAAAATATACCTATTATTCTTGAAAATATGATTGCTATTTTTTTGACCGATAAAATTTGGAGGTTGTTTTTTAAAAATGTAAGTATAATTTTGTAAAATGATTTATCTAGATTTCTTTTCGTAGCAAAAGCCATTGTAATAAACTAGATTAAATTTTTAGTAATAAAAACTTATAAATTCTATTAATTTTATTGTTTTCTTAAGACTTTAGTCTTGTTGATTTAAGCACTGCTATTATTTTGACTGCAGCTGTATATGTGAAGAGTGTATCTTATACATCCGTAATGTGAATATGGTCTTAACCCTTCTGTCCATAACTGGCCAGACCTTTTCCTTTCAGGAAAAAGTTTTTAGCGAGAAAACGCGTTTTTTCCACAACAACCCCTAGCATCAACAGACTAGGTTTGGCTAGACCTAGCAGGATTTTTCCACATATCATATATGAAGACATTTTCATAATTCGTTGGAAACAATATTTGTTGTAATAATTAGTTGATTTTTATTGCACCATAATAAAAAAACGTATTTTTTACGGATTTTCGGCTAAGCAATTGCCTCTAATTGTTTTATGGCGCTCATTAGGGCATCTTCAAATTTATTATAAATACGGAATATTTGTGAAACTCTAGGTAGCTAGCTTTTCAGATCAAAAGGATATATAATTGAAAATTAAAAGATCCTTATTTTCATTGAGTATTTTCTTAAAAATTTTCATAAAAGTATTTTGAAAGTGTTAGAAGCAATATATAATTATTGGTTATAATGGCTGAAGATCTTCAAGCATTCAACTGGCGGCAAATGAATAAAGAGGAAAGGGTAGTATATCGAAGACTTGTTGAACAAGTACCAGAGACTTCTGACTTGCATTTTTACTGAGGACGACGATTACATTCCTGAAGAAGACATGTCTGATGGCGATGCGGAATTTTTAGTTGGAGGAATTAGCGAAATTGAGGATAGCGATGACGACGATGTTTTGGACGAGCTGCCAGCTGAAAATGATCGAGTTATTCAAGATATGAATGACGATGAATGAAATATCAGACGGGTATTATCTGGCTCGGGACGGAACCAAACTATTATAACGGAACTATTGTATTGCGATCCCTAAGAAATATTTGTAAAAATGCTCAAACATGGTAATTCTTTGTGATCTGCAAACAGGGGAAGTCTGCAAGACTACGTAAACTTTGTTTATGTTTGTGTTTCTCCTCAAAACTCTACTTAAAAAAGTTACTTCGTACCATTTGCATCCCATTGCGATGAGTTCCGTTCGAGTTTGCGTTTAACCCTTCTCTCCATAACTAGGTCTGTCCAGACCTTTTCATTTTCAAAAAGGTTTTTTAATATTAATCTTAAAGCACGGTTTTTCTTAAGTACGTTTTTTTTATGATTATGTGTGGAAAAAAATTTAAGGAAAAACTTTTTAGCGAGAAAACGCGTTTTTTCAACAGCAACCCCTAGCATCAACGGACTAGGTCTGGCTAGACCTAGCAGGATTTTTCCACATATTATATGTGAAGACATTTTTATAATTCGTTGGAAACAATATTTTTTGTAATAATTAATTCATTTTTATTGCACCATAAGAAAATACGTATTTTCGGCTATGCAATTGCCCCCTAATTGTTTTATGGCGCTCATTATGGCATCTTCAAATTTTTTATAAATACGGAATATTTCTGTAGCTTAGCTAGTTAGCTTTTCAGATCAAAAGACTATATAAATGAAGATTAAAAGATCCTGTTTTCATTGAGTATTTTCATAAAAATTTTCATAAAAGTATTTTGAAAGTGTTAGAAGCATTATATAATTATTTGGTTATAATGGCTGAAGATCTTCAAGCATTCAACTGGCGGCGAATGAATGAAGAGCAAAGAGAGGAGTATATCGAAGACTTGTGGAAGAAGTACCAGAGACTTCTGACTTGGATTTTTAGTGAGGGCGACGATTATATTCCTGAAGAAGACATGTCTGATGACGATGCGGAATTGTTAGTTGGAGGAATCAGCGAAATTGAGGATAACAATGACGAGGATGTTCTGGAAGAGCTGCAAGCTGAAAATGATCGTGTTATTTAAGATATGAATGACGAACTAACAGACGAGTATTATCTGGCTCGTGACTGAACCAAATGGTATAAGCAACCACCAACCAATAGGTCGTCTAAGAGCTCATAACATCATTCGAAGAGCCGGTGGCAGCGGAAGACGTGGAATAGCTCGTTATCATCTCACCATCTTCAAAACGATCATTTCTGAAGATATGGTGGATATAATCATGCGACATATAAATAGAAAGGCGCAGACGATAACTGCAAAACTTAACGAAAGCAATCCGCATAAGACGAAATCCTGGAAACCTATCACACAAGATGAACTGTATGCCTATTTTCAGACAGGTCTGAACCACGCAAACATGCAGCATGCACGAGAATTGTAGAAAACAAACAGGAATCCTGTATTTAGATCAACAATGTCACTATGTCGATTTTGGTCTATAAATCGATTCATAAGGTTTTATGACCAAAGGACACGCGCAGAGCGCAATAAATCTGATAAAGCAGCACCCATTAGGGACTTATGGACCATCACCTGAATCATCACCCAGAAACTGCGTATACAACGGAGGATGTTATAACCGTCGATGAACAACTATTCACATGCAGATGAAAGACAATATTCACATAATATATTCCTTCGAAGCCGGCGAAATATGTATCAAAGTGAGGTTGGGTCAGTGATTCGAAGAACGGATATCCATGCAAATATATTCTGTACACACGCAAAGAAGACCAGCAGCAGATATTTATTAACTTGGGCGAAAAAGTGCTGCTGGAACTTACTTCGAACTACAGAGCTAGTAGGAAGACGGTCGTAGCCGACAACTTCTTCAAGATTGGCTTATGTTGGATAGAACGAAGGATAAAATTCAAAGGAAAACCCAATTTTCCTGCAATGCTTGCGGAGATGCTGTTTGCTTACAGCATAGCACTAAGATATTTAAATGTAGTAACTATTTTAATGAATAATTTCATATATATATATAATAATATTGATGTAAATTAATAAAAAAGTAAGAAAGTAAATAAAAGACTTGCTAACATTTTTAAAATAATCAAACAATGTAAATTATTTAGCTCCTTTCAGTTTATTTTCATACAAAACGTATATAGGTCCAGCCAGACCTAGTCCATTGATAGGACGGTTTTAAAATGGTTATGGATAGAAGGGTTAATGGATATGCAAGATAGTGCCAATAAAAACAATAGTTGCTTAAACGAATATAGAGGAGAATTTGTAGAGTCACTCTCAATGTAGTGAACACGAAATAAAATTACTGCTTTAAAGGAACCAAAAAAAACAATAGTGAGAGATTAGAGTCTATGAAAGACTGTTCAAGAGACATGCGAGAGGAGCGTAGATGAAATTAAAAAAATGTGCGCATACATCGATAACTTTCGAAATCAAACAGAAAATATGTGAAGAACTAAACAAAAACAAAAAATAGAACGAAAAGCTATGCATAGTTCAGTTCAGTGCAGTTAAAAAAATATTAAACAATGGACATGTGGGCGATGCTTCACAAGTGTCATTTGCAGAAGCAGTGAAGAAAAATGTAATACAGGATAGGAAACCAAAAACGATACCACAGTTGCGAAAAAAAGCACCACTGATTCTAACGCCAAAAAACAAACAAAAAACTGATAAAATAAAAGTGGATCTGAATAAAAACGTTTCACCAACGAATTTTAGAATAACCAACATCGAAAAAGAAATAGTGGAGTTATAGGTTTTGAAAGTGAAAATAACGAATATCGAAAACAATTAAAAGACGCTATAGAAAAGACAATGAGTGACAACTATCAAATTAAAGTAACAAATGCAATGAAGCCGAAATTTATAATGACGAACATGGAATTTAAACATCATAATAAAAGTATTCCTGAAAAATTAAAGAAACAAAACTGCGTTATTGGAATTAGTTTGTTAAAATTAGTGAAGTATTTTGAAGTAAATGAAAACAATGGGGTGTACTACAGTGTAAATCAGACAAAAATAAGGTTGAAGGTTGTTGAAGGTACCGAACTTAGATGCTTTGAATCGTATCTACCACAAAGGACGCAGAGGACAAAGGTAAATGATAAAAATCTGAATTTTTAGAAGTGGAAAATGGCGTCCCGCAATTTTAATCTTGGGCGCTCTATTTTTATTATTTATATTAATGATATGTGCTCAGTTATAGAAAATTTTAAAATAATATTGTACGCAGATGATACTTTACTATATTATGCAGGTAGAAATGAAAAGGAATGTGATGAGAAACTAGTACAAGACATCGAAAAGGTTAATGTTTTGTGAAAAATTAACAAACTTAATCTGAATGAACAAAAACCAAAATTATTGAAAATTAATATGAACGGTGAAGAAAACATTAAAATAAATGAACAAGTCATAGGGGAAATAGAAATTAAGTATCTTGGGATAATAATAGACAAAGATCTAAAATTGAAAGCACACGTTGAGTATATATGTATGTACGTAAGATTGTTTATTTAACTATAAAATTAAATGTAGTATGTTTATTCACTGTAAAATGTAAGATTGTGTAATTGAATATAAAATTAAAGTAAATGTAAAGTAAATGCGCCACTGTCACTACTGTCGACTGTTCGCGATGATCTCTTCGTGCTGACTACTTGTTCTTCTCGTATGTACGGTCCAACTGTAACTTCTCTCCGACTTCGGCACCTATTAGCAACCTCTCTCTTACACTCGGCCATCCTGCTCATCACCGGTCTCCGGTGATAACAAGTCATCATTGTTGATGTCGCCATAGTTTCATGTTGTCGCTGCTAGACATCGTTTTGTTCGGACCTTCGAATGCTGCTTCCTTCTCAACATCATACCTGCCGTTTCTCTTTACTTTGGTCACCCAGTACTTCTTCAAAAGATGTTATCCACTCTTCATCTAGTAGTTGGAGAAGATCGCTGCTGATCTGTTGCTTCATCTTAACACCGAACATTAATTCGAACGGTTGGCGTTTCGTTGTACTTTGCACGCTCGCATTTATCGCTTTTTGCACTTGACCAACGTGTTTATACCACTTTGATGAATCATCTGTGGACAACTTCATCAATACCGACAAGACTACTCGGTAGCTCTTTCAATCTGTCCGTTGCCTCTTGGTACCTCAGTAGTTGACAACACGTGCTTTATGCCAGACTCATTACAAAAGTCCTCAAAAGTTTTTGACGTAAAAGCTGCGCCTCTATCACTTATGATACGGTGAGGATAGCCAAACATATTTGACCACTATAACAGTTTGCTTACTACTTGTGCGCCTGATGTTGTTTTAGTGGGGTATAGCCACACAAATTTAGTGAAGCCATCAATAAATTTCTCTATACATTTCCTACCTCATAGACTGTTCTCTCTCTCATCTTTATCTACCTGTTCACTTTTTTTTATCAGATTGTAATTTTTTCTTACTCTCTTCTAATGTCTCTCTCAACAGTCTTAGTTGCATGTATTCATGGAATCTCAGTGAGATGCGCACCTTGCTTGACTGGTTTGTTTTTGCTCTCTCTGCTGATTTCACTTCTTCGTAATGAGCGTGTCTAACGTGTCTGTTGGTGATGATAGTAATCATAAAACAGTGATTGATATACTATGTAAACAACATGATGGTCTTAATGTTATTAATTTTAATGCTCGCAGTTTGAACGGGGACAAATTAGATTATATTAGACACTTATTTGAAATTTCGTGCGCGGATGTTATCTGTATTACGGAAACTTGGTTTGCTGCTGACCTTAGTGACTATTTTCTTAGTATTAAAAACTATAATCTCTACCGCTGTGATAGAGTTGGACGAAGGGGTGGTGGAGTAGCTATCTATGTTAAGTTTGTTTACTCTTCTCGAGTCGAATTTAAGTCTGTCTGTTCTGACGCTGAATATTTGGGTGTCTCGATTGCTGACTCCATGTCCCGTTTACTTGTATCTTGTGTATATAATCCTACCGAAAATAGTGCTCTTGATCCTTTTTTTAATACCCTAAACAACCATATGCTAAGTTTCAATTACATAATCGTCTGTGGTGATTTCAATATAAACCTATTGGTAACTGACTCTACTTCTACAAAGATTCGGAATTCCTTTTCCATGACTGGCATATCCATTGTCAATGACTCATTTCCGACTCGTTTTGGGAATAACGTGCAACCTAGCTTACTTGACTACTTCGTCGTTTCCGACTCTACTTTAGTATTATTATTTACACAAATAAGTTTTATATCTGCCCATGACTTAATCTTTTTAGCACTTGACATTAATCTGAGTCCTTTGTCTTCGTCGCTAACGTTTTCTTACTTTGACTATAATTCCTTAAATGTTGATGAACTGTTTCGTGTTGGTGAAATGATTGATTGGGCCCCCTTGTGGAGCGCTCCTTTTATTGATGAAAAGGTGTCTATCTTTGTTAGTGCTGTCCAATACCTGTTTGACTCTTTTGTACCTATACGTACTGTCACTGCTCGCAATGGCTCTTGTCCGTGGTACTCTGAGCGAGTTAAAATGGCAATCCAACATAAAAATTTACTTCATTCAAAATTTAAAAGACATCCATCTGAACCAAATTGGGTTGCTTTCAAAAGAGCACGCAACTTTGCTACCGACTTGATAAGGAAATCTAAGAAGAGATTTTTTGCTTCTAGATTTAAGCCTAATTTATCTTCCAATCAACTCTGGAGGAGATTAAAGGATCTTGGAATTGGAAGGCAAAAGTCTACAACAGTCAAACGTAGTCCATGTGATCTCAATGAACACTTTATGTCAAAGCGGCAGAATGTTACCTCTCTCGATGCATTTAGTTGTGATTCGACTAGCGCAGAAATGTTTTATTTTTCTAGCGTTTCCGAGGTTGATGTTGTCAAGAAAATTATGTCAATCAAATCTGCTGTGGGGTTTTACAGAATTCCGATCAAATTTATTAAAATTATATTACCTCTGATAATTTCACCACTTACGGAGATCATTAATCATGTACTAACAACTTCTTGTTTTCCATCCTTATGGAAATTAGCAACAGTTTTACCGATACCTAAGAAGTCCACTGCCTCTGAACTTGCTGACTATCGGCCAATAAGTATATTGTCGGTCATATCGAAAGTGATTGAAGCTCTTATAGCTACAAAAATCTACAGTCATATTGCAGATAACAGTTTGCTCAACCCTCTACAGTCAGGTTTCCGACCTGGGCGGTTTCCGACGTAGTTGCACTACGGCGATGCTGAAGATTACTGATGACATTAGAATAGCCTTAGATCAACGAAAAATTTCGCTTCTCTGCCTCTTAGACTTTTCTAAGGCTTTCGATAGTGTTGACCATTTACTTCTGTGTAATAAGCTGAATAAAAATTTTCTCTTCTCACCTAGTGCAACTAACCTTATCAGGTCTTTTCTATCTGATCGGTTTCAAAGAGTAAAAGCTGGAAATACGTTTTCCGACTTTAGGAATGTTGAGGTAGGATTACCCCAAGGTTCAGTTTTGGGTCCTTTGCGGTTTACTATGTTCTTAAATGATTTGTTCAGTGTTGTACAGAAAGTTAACATATATGCCTATGCTGATGATGTGCAAGTGTATTTGTCGAGCCCGGTTGAGTCCATAGATGAGTTGTTTGTAATGCCGATACTTAATAATGTTCCAAATTTTTCTACATTGCCACCCTTATTTATTGGTGATACGGCACTCAAATTTGTTCCCAAAGCAACTAATCTTGGTTTTTTGGTCAACTCTACGTTAACTTGCACTGATCACATTAATACAGTGGTGGGCAAAGCCTACTGTGTGATGCGTAACTTGCGTTATGCTGCGGAATATCTTCCAACTGAAACTCGGAGGAAACTGGTCTTGACACTTATTCTCCCTGTTATTACATATGCTGAACTTATTTACTGCAAACTGGACTCCATATCTTCTTATAAAATCATGGTGTTAATTAACAATATGACTAGATTTGTTTATGGTTTGAAGCGATATGATCATATCGGAGAGCGGCGACACTCACTTCTTGGTGGCGACTTTTCTGATTTCTTGAATTACAGAAATTGTTATTACCAAGTTATCTGTACTCTAAATTATCATTTGGTACTTCGACTCGAACACGAAATCTTATAATTCCCCCGTATTCATTTCTCAACACTGGGAGGCTGTTTTTCATCAGCACTATCAGGCTCTGGAACAGCTTGCCAAGCAGGCTGAAAACCACGGCAGATGAGAGTGCATTCAGGCGTCTGGTAAAGGGGCATTTCCTTTATTCGAATATGTGAGCTAGGTGTTATACTTCTCCATTTCCTATTTTTCCCTTAATCTTTACTCGTTCTTATTTCTCTCACTTCTCAGATTAAATTAATCGTATATATTAGTTAATCTAATTATTTACTTATTATATGCTAGCTTGTATTGCTTCAATTTCATTGCTATAAAAGACTTTGTCTTAGTGCATAAGTTGTATTAATAAGTAAATAAATATAAATAAATAAATAAATAAATAAATAACTGAGAAAATGTACTTAAATTTTTTTGATGTAGCGTCCATCGGACCTATATGATCGACGTGCAGCGTCTGTAATGGGTGATCACCTTTCTCGATGCAATGTAGTTCGCCTTCTTTCTTGCCCAGTTTTTTGTTGCCAATAATACACTGGACGCAAGTTTTTATGAAATTAGTCACTTTTAGCTCCAAATGTGGGATGAATTATATCTGCTGGATCGTATGCATCGTTTTCTGTGCTCCAAAGTGGCCTGCTTCATGTCGTCTAGTTGCTGCATAAGTACTGCGCCGAAACCGTACTGTGACGCGTCTGTATGTAACTCAGTTTTAGCATCGCGATTGTATAGTTGCAGTACTGGTTCTTGAATTAACAGTGCCTTTGAGTTTTGCACTGCTTGCACCTGACTCTCTTCCATACTAAATTAATCTTTTTTTGTTAATATTGTTAACGGTCGCGCTATTTCGGAGTATCCTTTGATAAACTTACGGAAATATCCTGTTAGACCGAGAAATGAGCTCAATCTTTTGTGCAACTCAGCGCTGTTGTATTCTTTATGAAATTCGTTTGTGAGCTCTTCTTTCAATCTGTCATAATCACTAACAGCGACTGATTCCAAAAACAATTGTGCCGTTTGTGTCATTTTATTTCGAGCCTGTATGTACATTTGTTGTCTATTTAGTTGGTAGACTCCGGCATTTTTCTCGAAGTTTTCGAACCACTTTCGAACACTTTACTGGAATTGTTTTACCGTCAAATTCGCATGTACCTTTACTGAACGAGTCAAAAGCAACCAGGTGATTCTGCTGATTTAATTTTAATGCCACTAATCGTAAAACATCCTTCAACTCTGCACTGTTTACTCGTATGGTTTCTTCTAGATCTTTTCGTCGTTTTCCATTTTGAGTTTTTGTACTTCTTCTGGTAAAGTCTCTGTTGTCTATTCCGAACTGTTAAACTTGTTGTCCGTCCGTTTCTTATTCTGATTCCCTTTCTACTTCTTTTTCGACTGCTATGCCGACAACTTTTTCAACTGATTTCTCCTGAAACATGTGCTCACCCTTTGGTTTTCACAGTTTTACAGGTCTGGTTGAGTCCCCAAATGTAAGATTGTTTATTTAACTATAAAATTAAATGTAGTATGTTTATTCACTGTAAAATGTAAGATTGTGTAATTGAATATAAAATTAAAGTAAATGTAAAGTAAATGCTATGTAAAAGTAAATGTTCTATAACTTTCTTCATCTCCTGCTAACTCTATCTCTTCTATTTCGTGTTGAACACCAGTTAATATGTTCATGTGCTCTGTTAATGTTAATGTGCTCTGGAATGCTTGGAGCTGGCTCTGGGGTTGAGATTTCTGTCTTGGTATGATAATAAGTCTAATGGTGCTATCGGTTGTTATAAGGCCCTAATACATACCTTTTGTGTTAAATCGGATGGTCTGAACGTTGTTCACTTCAATGCTAGGAGTCTGAATGGCTTAAAACTTGATTATGTGAGATATATTTTTGGGAATTCTGCTGTTGACGTTATCTGCATCTCGGAGACCTGGTTTAAGAGTGAGATTTCGGACTCTTTGTATAATATTGAAGGTTACAAACTCTATCGTAATCATAGATGTGGCAGAAGGGGCGGGGGTGTTGCTGTGTATTGTAAGTGTACTCTTAAGTCTAGGTTCGTGAGTAAAGGTGATATATCTTGTGAGTTCTTGTATATCGAAATAATTTACGTCGGTACTAAAATACTAATTTCTTGTGTGTATAATCCGCGGCGTAGCCTTTATCTTGGTCCATTCTTTAGTGACCTTTCTGACAAACTTATTGCCTACGATTTTCTAGTTGTATGTGGTGATTTTAACTTGAATCTGTTGTCCTGTGTTTCTGTTTCTGAGAGTTTTCTGTACTATGTGTCAATGTGTGGTTTGTGTCTTACTAATACCGACACGCCTACTCGGTACGCTCCTGCTTGTGAACCCAGTCTACTTGATGTCTGTCTTGTCTCTGATCTATCTCTTTTATTAACTCTTGACCACATGACCTTTATTTCTGACCATGATCTTATTTTTTTGTTGGTTTGATATTTATCTGTGTAAGAGTGAGGTGGTTAGTTTTACCTATTATGACTTTATTACAATTGATTATGACGCTTTGTTTAGAGAATTATCTATGGTGTGCTGGAATGACGTTTGGTTCGTTAACTCAGTCGATGAAAAACTTAGGCCCAGTTTTTCAGTGCTCGTTTAAACGGCGATTAGTTAAACGCCAAACAAAAGTTAACTGAGATTTGAGTTTTACAGTGCGAGTTTAACTTATCTATGTTAAACGTATCTTATCTATATTTCATACAGAATGTATCTAAATTCAATGAATATTTAGCATATACCTGAACCTTTTTTGGCAGCACTTGACAATATTTTCATTTTTAAAAAGAGAACAGCTGTTCTGGTGCAAATAAACAAAATTATTAGCATAGTTTTGAACAAAGGTAAATGTCTGTACTCGAAGAAACAGCTGTTTCTTTATCTATTAAAAAGATAAATTTACCGGAGTTTAACTGAGCAATATCGGCCGGTTAACCGACGTTTAAACGAGCACTGAAAAACACAATGTGTCGTTTAAACGAAGGTTAACTGAGAAACGACGATAACCGAGCACTGAAAAACTGGCCCTTAGAGTTTTACTTGACTTTTACTGACTTACTTAAACACTGCTTTCATTAATCATGTACCTTTGCGCTCTGTAAGTGCTCTGAGCAGTAGTTGTCCCTGGTTTACCCAGAGTGTCTTACTTGCTGTCAAAAAGAGAAATAGACTTCATGCTAAATGGAAAAGAAGTAAAACCGCTGTGGCTTGGGAGGAGTATAGGAGGGCGCGTAATGAAGCAACGCTTTCACTGAGAAGGGAAAAGCAGAGGTACTATGGCTCTAAACTAAATCCTAACTTGAGTGCTAAGCAGTTGTGGCAAAACTTAAAGAAGCTGCGAGTTATTGATAAGGTCTCAGTTGAATGTAGCTTGGATCCAGATGAACTTAATGATAAATTCTTGGCTAATGGTAATTATTATCGCACTAGTATGCCTTCTCGCACGAAATTACCGGTACAGACATATTTGTCATCTTTCCCTCCTTTTGAATTTACTACTGTGAGTGAAGTTGAGATTGGGTACAGCGTATCTAAGCTAACCTCCAATGCGGTAGGAGCTGATGGTGTCTCTATTAGATTTATAAGGATACAGCCTTATCTCGTATTTTTAAACGCAAACGCAAACTCAAAAGCGACTCAAACGCAATGCGTTCCAAATGGTATGATCAAACTTTTTCGAGTAGACTGCGTTTCAGTTTTGAGGAGAAACACAAAAATAAACAAACTTTACGTAGTCTTGCAGACTTCCCCTGCTTGCAGAGCACAAAGAGTTACCATGCATGAAGCATTTTTAACATTTTTAGCATTTTTACAAGTATTTTTTAGGAATCCCAATGAATTAGTGCTATCATTGATGTATGGCAACAATTTGTACAACAAAAGCAAATCTGATAATACGCACACATTGTTTACATATTGATATTGTGTTTATTATCGTGTGCTCTTTATGTAAGAGAGATAGCGGCAATACTCCTCGTGCGACTACTAGAGCGCAGCGTCATAGCGTAGAACAAAATACGGGGATACTCAAAAGAGGGACAATTCGGATATTTTACTTATGCCGGAGCTTGAGTAACTCGAATATTATTTGTTACTTATGTATGTGCATTATTTTATTTTATATAATGAACAGGTTTATGACGAACTACGCATGAAAAAATAAGTTTTTCTGAATCTTTTCGAGAAGGTAGCGCCGTGCATAAAAAAAAATTGTATGAGCCACTGTTCAGAATCACACCAAACGCGAGCATTTTGCGATCGTCTGGTTTGATAGACTTTTTCCACGAAATAGCTCATCCATCATGCCACAAAAACGTAGTGAAGTCTGCAAAACATGTAAATTACCAACAAAACTGCGTTTGAGTTTGGTTCAGCGTTTCGATTGCGTTTGAGAGGTTTACAAATTTGTCTCTCTCAATTCTTCGAAAAATACGAAAAGCACAAAACAAAACGCGAAATAAACGCAACGCGAAAAGATACACGATAAGGCTGATAGTTTTACCATTTATCTTAGCTCCACTGACGCACATAATCAATCACAGCTTAACCTGCTCCAAGTTCCCTGAATTATGGAAAACTGCTATTGTAGTTCCCATTGCTAAATCTCCTTCTGCATCTGACCCTGGTGACTTTAGGCCCATTAGAATTTTGCGAGCATTGGGAAAGGTCATCGAAAGGATTATGTATGTGCAAAAGTCTGTATTTTTAAACATGAATAATCTTTTATCCCCATTGCAATCAGGTTTCAGGGCTGGCCACAGCTGTTCAACCGCAAGAACATGCTGCCGGAGTGTGTAATCCCAACAGTGAAGCACGGCGGCGGTTCCGTTATGGTCTGGGGATGTTTCTCAAGCAATGGAGTAGGCGATTTAATTCGAATCGATGGAATTATGCGAAAGGAGGAGTATAGAAAGATACTGCAGCACAATGCCATAACATCAGGCCTACGATTGATCGGCAAAGGTTTCGTGATGCAACAAGATAACGATCCCAAACACAGTTCCAAATTGTGCAGAGGCTATTTAGAGAACAAACAAACATCTGGAATATTAACAAATATGATTTGGCCTGCCCAGTCACCCGATCTCAATCCAATAGAGCTTCTATGGGATGAGCTGGACCAAAAAGTGCGAGAGAAAGCGACTACGTCAACAGAGGAAATGTGGAATGCATTGTTGGAATCATGGAACAATATACAACAGGAAACCATAAAGAAATTAATCGCCAGAATACCAAGACTTGTAGCAAAAGTTATTTAGTGCAAAGGGGGATTTTTTGATGAAAAATCAGTTTAGACGTTTTAGTAAAAATTTGGATAATAAAAATTATTCTAAAATATAATTTTAATGTAATCTGAAAGGAAATATAATAAACTTTAAAATTTACAATTAAACTTTTTATTTTTAAAAGCTTTGGATAACTATTGTTAAGATTTGTGGAAATTTCAAGGGTGCTTCGAAACTTTTGGCCGGTAGTGTATAGTAACAGTAGTATCGTTTGTATTTAACATTTTTATATGACCTATGTTTTTGGGTAAATGAATTTCCTATTTCCATATGTATGTATATTCCTTTTGGAATTTCTTTATTCAATATAATTCTATTTTAAAAATTTGTATTATACAATGTACAATGTTTTCGCATCTGCGTGGTACAGCGATTTCTATCGATGTGTTTAAATGTAATGGTACAATTATATCGTTTTCATTAAAACTAAATGAATAGTTTCATAATCTATATTATAAAAATGTTTTCTTAACAAATCTCTTCCAATAATTCCCTCTGTCAATATTGGGACATTTGTATCTACTACAAAGAACTCATGTTTAATCTTTTTATTATCGACTTTAATGTTGCAATTCCTATAATTTCATTAGTGATACCTCTTAATTTACCATCAACAAAGTTTGTAGCATTTTATATGAGTGCCCAATGAGACCCAATGTGAATTCCAAAGGGAAAATGTATTTGCTTTTAAAGCGTTGTTGATCAACCAGTGTCACCTTTAGGTTGAATATCACGTGGTGGTCTGTAAGTGTTCCAGTAACTGTGATCAGCTTATATAATAAAAAATCCTCTGATTGAACTGGAAGTTGTACCGATGGAGGTATATGGTTTCTGATGTTTACTAGTTGATGATGTTTACTAGCTTTAGATGAATCTATGATAATAGGAGAGGATTAATTTTCCCATGATGAGTATCGATGATGAAGTCAATCAAAGCTGCTTGCATGTCTTGGAGTTTGGAAATGCTTAGTATAATTTGGAAACTTAATGAAGTAAAGAGTTGAAATATCCTTACTGCTACAATTCGATATTGTGATTGCGAATTTTTCAAAATCTTCATTAATGGAAAAATAAATTTTAAAGGGAAGGAAAGAGATGGAGATTAACAATAAATATAATATAATAATAATAAATATATAGCTTAAACTTAATTTCTTAAATTTAGAACAAAGGAAATGACTAGGAAATAGAGGGTGATAGCAGATAATGGGAGGCTGCGAATGCGACAGTGGCAGGAGAATCGATATTACGAGAAGAATGGCAATTGGAGTAAAAGGGGCAGAGGTCCGAAGATTCTTAGAATGAAATAAATATTTCTTACCGAACTGTTAATGTGGTCCAAACAACTCAGTGAAGTACTTATACGATAGCCCAAACTTGACCGCCACATTTACAAGCTGTAACTTTTTTCTACCAATGAATATGTCAGGAATGTCAGTAGCGCAATTAAAGTCTGAAAACGGGCAACAGTCGACGTCGATGGATTGAGTTGCAGGCAGTTCTTTAGTGACCAGCACCGAATAAATTAATGCAGGATAGTTTAAAATAGGCATGACAAGTTGGAGTACTAAAGTTCGGCGAGTAGACGGATGCAGCTGCGTACCTAAGATAACGCAGTATGTAATAAGCCTTTTGCAGCATGTGATTCACATGAGTCAGCGTACAAGTCAGCGTAGAATTAATGTATATACCATGATTTAAAACCTTATCAACAAACTTAAGTCTACAGCTTGTCAAGTTCAGAGGCGGAATTATGGAAAAATCCACCCGATCTTTAATAATGGGCAGAACAAATGATTTCGATGCATTAATATGCAGCAAATTCTCGCCAGACCAGCGGACAATGGTATTCAGATCAGTGTTAATCTTTTATGTTAAGACATCATGCAGCAACCAAGAGTATGTAATGGTTGCGAGAGATACAGCTGTATATTATCCGCATAAGCATGAATGGAAGCAAACTGAACGACGGGGAATATGTCATTAATAAATAGGGAGAATAGCAGTGGTCCTAAGATGGAGCCATGCGGAACCCCAGCTCTGAATGTCAAAAAATTAGAAGCACCACCCCCTGTTTTCACTCTTTGATAGCCATCAGATAAATAGCTCTGAATAAGTTTGGAAGCACGCGCAGAGAAGGCAAATGAATTCTGCAATTTGGAAATCAGTAGATTGTGATCAACGCTATCAAAGGCCTTTGAAAAGTCCAGAAGGCACAAAAGAGTGATGTATCTTTTATCAAAAGCAGTTCGGATGTAATCTGTTACCTTAAGTAATGCGGTTGTGCGACTATGTTTGCGCCGAAAACCAGATTGCATTGGATGAAATAGGTTACAGGAAGATATATGGTTGTTAATTTGCTCATACATAAGGGATTCACATATTTTAGAATATGATGAAAGAATGCTAATTGGGCGGAAATCTGACAGAGCTGTAGAGCATGTTTTTTTATTAATAGGAATAATAGTTGCTAATTTCTACAAAGATGGAAAAGCAGATGGTGGTGAAGATGGAGTTATGGATGTAAGTAAGTTGAGACAAAAAATGCGGCAGAAGAAGTTTTCAAAACCATGATTTCTAAATAATCAATGAAAAATTCCCAATAGACACTGACGGGATAATAGGCAGAAATTCCTCTGTAAAATAAATTTTGAGACCTTTACATTATCAATGTTGAATTTGCAGTGCAGTGGTTAGAAACTTGTTTACTTTTGAAAAGGGAGAAAAATAATGAAAAGTTTGGCTATATTTTGCAGTATTATTACGACAAACGGAAAAACGCTTCCCAGGTTTATGAAAAAATTTGTGCTGTCTACAGTGAAGGTGCTTTATCAAAATCTGCTGCGCGGAAATGGTTCGCTCACTTTCGTTCTGATAATTTTAATGTGAAATATGAGTCACGCTCTGGTCATTCAATCACTGGTAAAGCTGATAAAATTCTTGAAAAAGTCCAGTAAGATAAGCATATCAGCAGTGTCCATATTGGTATGGAGCAAGGCATTGACCACAAAATTGTTTTAAAACATCTAAGCATTAAGCAATGAAATCTAGCCTTTTTTGAATCGTGTCATAACCGGTGACGAGAAATGGGCCACGTATGATAATCGGAAGGGTCAGAAATCGTGGGCACGGGATGGATAGCGTTCACAAACTTTCGCCAAGCCAGAATTGACGCTAAAAATGGTGATGCTGTGTGTATGGTAGGACTGGACGGGAATCGTCCACCATGATCTACTTCCAATCAGTAAACCAGAAGTGCGTGAAGTTAAATTCGTAAACACGACGCGAATTTAGCAAAGACACAAACCAAAATACGAATTTAAATTCGTGCATAATTAGCAGTGCCAAGGTAAGGTGCAGGGTTCGTAAATGCTCACTCTCGAGCGCTCTTTTTTGCTCCTGCTCGCTCCGACTCGCTCAAAAGAGCATTTGCTTACGAGAGCACGAGCGAGCAGGAGCAAAAAACAATAACATCAGTGAGCAGCTCCGTGCTCACTGCTCCGATCAGTTGCGAGCAGTGAGCAAGTGAGCTGCTCCGTGCTCAGAGATAGTGAGCAGCTCTGTGCTCACTGCTCCGATCAGTTTCGAGCAGTGAGCAAATTAGCTGCTCGGTGCTCAGAGCACGTGAGCAGCTCCGATTAGCTTCGACCCGATGTGAATGAGCAGTAGTCGGTCGTTTTGTTTGTAAATTTGTTTTTTAATTTGAATAGCAACAACATGAGGTTTGGGATTTTGTTATTACTGGTAGTTATTTGGGAATTATATTGAATTTCTATTTATAGTGTATTAATTGCAGTCGAGAGAGAATTTATATAATGTCACCAAAGGAAATTTCAATATACTCGTACATATGTACATATATGCATAGGATCAAGGAAAGGGTATATTTTCTTGGTATATTCATGTTGAATAATCTTACATTTTCAGTTTCCAAGGCAGAATATATGCGTCTCAAATCTGCATTTTTTATGAATTAATTGTTAAAAAATGCGGCAGGTAAAAAAAATTTCTGCGTTGACCTGCCAAATTCATTCCAAAGATTCATTTTGCATATATCTTATGTATATGTATGTATGTATATCCTACCTGCATAGCAACAAGAACGGTAGCTATTGAAAATTTCTAAACGAAAATTCAGGGCAAGAAAATGCAATAAAACCATTAGCTTTTCATAAAAATCGTTGCTCCTGCTTCCCTGAAGCATGGTCAAGGTCAAACATGTAAGTGCTAACCTCTTACCGCATATTATGTATTACGATAATTTTATGGTACGAAACAAAGGATATTTGTATTTGATATATAATTTTTAAATTCTCTCTCGACTGCAATTAATACACTATAAATAGAAATTCAATATAATTCCCAAATAACTACCAGTAATAACAAAATCCCAAACCTCATGTTGTTGCTATTCAAATTAAAAAACAAATTTACAAACAAAACGACCGACTACTGCTCATTCACATCGGGTCGAAGCTAATCGGAGCCGGAGCTGCTCACTTGCTCTGAGCACCGAGCAGCTAATTTGCTCACTGCTCGAAACTGATCGGAGCAGTGAGCACGGAGCTGCTCACTGAAAATTTTTTCTGTTGCTCCTGCTCGGGAGTGCGAGCGAGCCGGAGCGAGCATTTACGAACCCTGGTAAGGTGTCATTCAGATTTACTTATTCGTTTAGTAAAACATATAATCTGAAAACGGTTTGTATATTGTTGGAAAGGTCAATATATCAGCTACCTAGTCCTGAAAAATTCATCCGTGCACAGGCAAGGATGTGGCGTCAGTGGCCAATGTTACCCAGTGTACCTCCAGAAGCACTTCTCATACACATTTTGTTCAACAAAAAACATAACTTGGACAAACGTTGTATACAGTTCGAAAGGCCACTATATCAGCTACCTACTCCTGAAAAGTCTAGTCGTGCACAGGCAAAGATGTGGCGTCAGTGGCCAGTGTTTGGTTACCCAGTGCACCTTCTCATACACTTCGACAAACACTTTGTTCAATAAAAAACATAACTTGGACAAACGTTGTATACAGTTCGAAAGGTCACTATATCAGCTACCTATTCCTGAAAAGTCTAGTCGTGCACAGGCAAAGATGTGGCGTCAGTGGCCAGTGTTTGGTTACCCAGTGCACCTTCTCATACACTTCGACAAACACTTTGTTCAACAAAAAACATAACTTGGACAAACGTTGTATACAGTTCAAAAGGTCACTATATCAGCTACCTATTCCTGAAAAGTCTAGTCGCGCACAGGCAAAGATGTGGCGTCAGTGGCCAGTGTTTGGTTACCCAATGCACCTTTTCATACACTTCGACAAACACTTTGTTCAACAAAAAACATAACTTGGAAGGTGCATTGGGTAACCAAACACTGGCCACTGACGCCACATCTTTGCCTGTGCAGGGCTAGACTTTTCAGGAATAGGTAGCTGATATAGTGACCTTTCGAACTGTATACAACGTTTGTCTAAGTTATGTTTTTTGTTGAACAAAAAGTCATCATTTTGCTCTCGCGAACAATAGACGTTATAATGTCATCTGGTGCCTGCGCTTTTTGTGAAAAACAAATTTTAACTGAGAGTGAAGTTAACTGTAGTTTCTGCAGATGTAAATTTCACAATAACTGTGTTAATATTGATAAAGAATCAGTTAAAATTTTAATCAATTGCCATAGTTTGGTTTATCTTTGCCCGGGCTGTAAAATTATTGCAGTGCAAATCTTCAATAATCATATTAATTTGCAAATGAAATTAGACTCAATAAATGAAAAAATTACAAATATAGAGACTAAATTAAGTGCTACTTCAAACAAAGTGCCGTTAACTTCGAATTCTGCTTCTCGCATAAATAAACAAGTGAAGCATACTGGGAAACAGGTTTCGTCTTCTTCTGGTGTTGTTGCTGCTATTGCTGCTGGTAATAACTCTGCTTTGCAAGTTGCTGATGATGTTCCTGCTTCCTCTTCTTACGCAAGTGTTATAAAAGTTAATCCTTCCATTGAATGTGGTGTACAGGGTGCTGCACCAAATTATGAATGGGTAACAATTCGTAATAAGAATGTAAAAAAGAATGCTCCATTGGAAACTCCTATACATAAACGGAAAACTATTGTTGGCACAAATCAGTCCGCTGTTCTCGATGTTATTCCGAAGAAGAAGTGGCTCCATATTGGTTATTTTAAACCAACTGTCACAGCTGAAAATATTCTTTCATATGTTTCGGAAAATTGTAAGATAGATTTGAAGTATCTTGCTTGTTTTAAGTTAGTGAAGAAGGATGTCGACTCAGCTGAATTAACTAAAATCAGCTTCAAACTCGGAGTTGATGAGGCTTTTTATACTGTGGTCAATGATCCGTCTTTGTGGCAAGTAAACATTAAAGTTCGTCCTTTTCGATTTATGGGGAAGTCAGATGCAGTAAATCTGATTTAAAATCGAAGTCTACACAAAATACTGCTAACGTATCGGATGCATCATGCATAAAATGTTATTACCAAAATATATCTGGGATGCGTACGAAGTTACAGGATGTAAATTCTTACTGTACAAATAGTGATCTGGATGTAATAATTTTAGTTGAAACTTGGCTTAATGCCGATTTCTACGACGGCGAAATTATGGACACAACTGTTTTCCACATCTATCGTAAAGACAGAAATGTTGCGTTAACGGGCCATTCAAGAGGTGGTGGTGTACTTATTGCTGTAAGGAAGACCTTGTGCTCTTCGGTATGCATCATTAATGATTTAGATGGTCTACTGGATCACCTATCCATTTTTATTTATACATCACGTGGAAATTTGTATATTTGTGCGCTTTATATACCGCCAAACAGTTCATCATTAGTGTATGATGCACATATGGATATTTTAAATTCGCTGTCTTCAAACATGAATCCGAATGACTCTCTCTGCGTTGCTGGAGATTTCAATCTGAGTTCAATTATTTGGAACCCTGCTCCAGATGGTCTTAGTTTATTACCTAACAATGTTAATCGGCTCTGAGATGAACTTTGTGGATATTATTTACAACATTGATTTGGTCCAGATAAATTTCATTTATAATAGGCTTAAAAAAATGTTAGATTTAATATTTGTTACTAAATCACTTAAATTCAATCTCTGTGAATGTCTTACACCGATTTCTCCTACAAATATTCATCACTCTGCAATATTATTCGATTTATCATTTTATATTTTCCATCCATTGCAACATCTAAATGAAAGAGTTTTTTGTTATAAAAAATGTGATTTTCAATCTATTAATACTCTCATTGAGGAAGTGGATTGGAAAGTTTTATTCGACCACAAAGATGCTTCTGCTTGCTATGAAATCTTTCTAAACTTGTTAAGTAATATTCTTTCTGGGTATTTTCGATTAACCAAAGTAATACACAAACTGCCATGGTATACTAAGGGATTAAAAAAAATTAAAAATCTCCGCAATAAATTCCTAAATAAATTTAAAATTACTAATAATTTGGAATTTAAAGTAAAGTCAATGTTTTACTCACGGGAATTCAATTTTTTAAATAAATTCCTATATAAACAATATATCTTGGACATTGAGAGTAATATCAAATATAATTCCAAATCGTTTTGGAATTATATAAAAATTAAAAGAGCTTCTACTGACATTCCCACTTTATTGTCGTTTGGTGGCAGAGATTCTTTTAGCCTTCAAGACTCTGTCAATTTATTTGCCGAATATTTCCGTTCAAATTTTGATCCAGTAAATTGTAACATTGATCCAAATTTGTTGGACCATATTGAACCATCTGTAGATTTCGGTAAATTTTTATTAGATACAGATGATATTACGAGGGGCATTTCCTCACTGAAGTCTTCTCATCGACCTGATATTGATGGCCTGAGCTCTCGTATTTTGAAAGAATGTGTCACTTCTATTTCACATCCACTTTGTATAATCTTTAATTTATCTCTTACATCTGGTCATTTTATTGATAGATGGAAAATTTCACACATTTTACCTATTTATAAGTCTGGTAACAGACACTTGATTGAGAATTATAGACCTATATCTAAATTATCAAATATATCTAAAATTTTTGAAAAAATCATTAAACAAAAACTATATTTTTCTGTTAAATCTCTTCTTTGTGAGTGCCAACATGGGTTTGTACCTGGTCGGTCGACTACTACTAATTTTACTGTTTTTAATAACTATTGTATCAAAGCCTTCGAGGAACATTGCCAAGTTGATGTAGTTTATTCCGATATTTCGAAAGCCTTTGATAGAATTTCCCATAAAATCTTGCTACTTAAGTTAGATAAAATGGGATTTAGTCCTACTTTCTTAAATTGGGTTACATCTTACTTAACTAATAGATCATCGTACGTAATTTTGGAAAATTATAAATCCTTTTCATACATTGCCACATCTAGAGTACCTCAAGGTAGTATATTGGGGCCTCTGCTTTTCTTACTTTTTATAAACGATATTTCCTCATGTTTCCACTCTGTAAAATTTCTGCTGTTCGCGGATGACCTTAAAGTATTTTTTAAAATTAACTCGGTTTCTGATAGTATTTTAATGCAAAATTAATTAAACGTACTATATAATTGGTTCAAAATTAATAATTTTGTTCTTAACCTTAATAAGTGTAATCATCTCACATTTCATAAAATTAGATCTCCAATATTAACAGTTTATACATTCAATAATATTCATATTAAATCTGTAGTCCAAATACGTGACTTAGGAATTCTATTCAATTCTAAGTTGACGTTTAATGAGCACATCAATAAGATTGTTATTAAATCTTATTCATTATTAGCTTTCATAAAACGAAATTCCGCTAATTTTTCAGATCCTTATACCTTCAAGAGTTTATACTCATCCATTGTCAGAACTCATCTCGAATATGTCTCCTTTGTTTGGAGTCCTTATTACACCACGCATATAAAACGTATTGAATCAATTCAGCGGAGATTTTTGAAATTTGTCTTACGCCGACAGTTCTCAAATCCATGTCCTCCTTACAGTACTCGTTGTCTTCTGTTAAATATTTGCCCGCTCGAACTCCGAAGAGATCATCATGCGGTCATGTTTGTGTATGATTTAATTAATGGAAATTTAAATTGCCCTTTTTTGCTTAATTTAATTACTTTCAATATTCCGAGTAGACGTCTAAGATCTTTTGAATATTTCTATGTAAGTCAGTCAAATTCTAACTATAGTAGAAATGAGCCTATTAATAGAACTTTAATAACTCTTAACAATATTTACAAAAATGAAACCATTGATTTTTATATGCCTAGACATTTATTTTCTAATACTAGTTTAAATCTAATTAAACTTTCTATTTCTAGTCTGTAAGTAATATATGTAATAATATGTTTCGAAGACTAAATAAATACAAATACAAATACAAAAAATGTGTTTAAGGAGTGCTTCTGGAGGTACACTGGGTAACATTGGCCACTGACGCCTTATCCTTGACGGTGCACGGATGAATTTTACAGGATTAGGTAGCTGATATATTGACCTTTCCAACAATATAGAAACCGTTTTCAGATTATATGTTTTACTAAACGAATAAGTAAATCTGAATGACACCTTACCTTGGCACTGCTAATTATGCACGAATTTAAATTGGTATTTTGGTTTGTGTCTTTGCTAAATTCGTAAATGCGACGATAACTTAGCAAAGATCTGAACCCTAAACACGAATACGAATTTGTATTTTGTACTCATTCCAAAGTAATGGCTTCAATAGTAGCGCTCTTTTGTTCAACGAAATATACAGTCTGTCAAGAATGAGTTTACACATTGAAAATAAATTCCATTTTTATACCCTACACACGAAGTGAATAGGGTATATTCACTTACTGCTTCCGTTTGTAACGCATTAAAGGAGGCGTGACAGGTATAGAAAAGTATATATATTCTTGATCAGCGTGACCTCCTGAGTCGATTTAGCCATGTCCGTCTGTCTGTTAGTCTGTCTGTGGAAATCACGATTACAAGAGAACGAATACAGATATCTTCATGAAACTTGGCACGAATATTGTCTATCGCTAGAAACTCATCGCTATTGAAAATGGGCAAAATCGAATCATTGCCACGCCTACTTTTTATAGTGAACACAAATTCATCCATGCTTATAGCTCAATTTCTTAGCTTGTAGAACGAATTTGGGGTTGAAATTTTGTCCAGAAGTCCACTGTCTCTGACTAAAACAGATCACCAAAAATGGGCGTGGTCCGCCCACTAATTAAAGAAAACTCGATAACAACAGAACGAATAGAGATATTTTTATCAAATTTGGCGCGAATATTGTTTAACCTTAGAAAGTCAGCGGTATTGAAAATGGGCAAAATCGGACCATTACCACGCCTACTTTTTATGGAGAATGTCAATTCACCCATGCTTAAAGCTCAATTTCCCAGGTTGTAAAACGAATTTGCGGTCGACATTTTGTCCACAAGTACACTGTCTCTGAGCAAAAAAAGACTACCACAAATGGGCGTGGTCCGCCCACTAATTAAATAAAATTCGATTACAGAAGGACGAATAGAGATATTTTCACCAAATTTGGCACGAATATTCTCTGGCATCACTGGCTATTTGAGATTGAAAAGGCAAAAAAAATAGACCATTGCCACGCCTAATTTTTAAGTAAACGTGTGTAGGGTATACGAACTTCGGCCAGGCCGAAGTTAACACTCTTTCTGGTTCAATTTGTTTCGCAAAACAATACTACTTTTTGGTTCTTTATAGAATTTTCGTTTATCAATTACCTTAAGTTGCAGTACTTACAACAGTTTAATGAAAAAAAAGCCAAATTTAATGCACAATCTACGAAATATGCAACAAAAATCATGATTACTCAGTTTTTTAACTGTCAAGAAACTCTTTTCACAACTCTTTTGTTGATTTAATATGCGTTGTTTTTACCATTATTTAGGCATTGATTTGAATTTTTTTCTGTTGGTATGTTAATTACTTGTTCATTGTTGCTTTGCGAATACAAAAAGTTCACAAATCGTGTTTTCTGGTGGTTCTTTCTTTTAACATAAGGTTTTCTTAAAATGCCAGACAAAATGTTATGTTTTGAAGTGATTCAGTTGGTTTATTGCAATGTACAAATGGGTAAAATTGTACCAGAATTATCCAAGATGTTATCTGTAACACGAAAGGCAATATATAATATTTTATAGTGTGAAGAAAACGAGGGAAAACCAGAACTGAAGTATGGAGGCGGCAGTAATTGTGAGTTACTGAACGTGCAGAGCGCGTTATGATGAGGAAAATGTACCAAACCCTCAAGGTTTCCACCAGAACGCTTGCACAAGATCCCAAGGAAGAGTGTGGTGTCGTCTTTCGCATGAAATAATCAAGAGTTTCAAAAATCATAATAGAAATTTTACAGATGGAATAATATTTTTATTTTTTAATGATGCCAACGCTTTGAGCCACATCCCAGTTGGGCCATCATTGTAGTAGAACATCATTTTTGTCTCAGCGCAAAATATAACGTCGTCCCAATACTCAGCAGGTTGAGAAAAGATCATCGTAGCAAAAGGCAAACCTTTTTCAATATTTTGAACGGAAAGCATCGTCTTTTTACGACCAGCTCTTGACAGTTTCATGCGAAACGACGACACCACACTCTTCCTTGGGATCTTGTGCAAGCGTTCTGGTGGAAACCTTGAGGGTTTGGTATATTTTCCTCATCATAACGCGCTCTGCACGTTCAGTTAACTCACAATTACTGCCGCCTCCATACTTCAGTTCTGGTTTTCCCTCGTTTTCTTCACACTATAAAATATTATATATTGTCTTTCGTGTTACAGATAACATCTAGGATAATTCTGGTACAATTTTACCCATTTGTACATTGCAATAAACCAACTGAATCACTTCAAAACATAACATTTTGTCTGGCATTTTAAGAAAAACTTATGTTAAAAGAAAGAACCACCAGAAAACACGATTTTTCAACTTTTTGTATTCGCAAAGCAACAATGAACAAGTAATTAACATACCAACAGAAAAAAATTCAAATCAATGCCTAAATAATGGTAAAAACAACGCATATTAAATCAACAAAAGAGTTGTGAAAAGAGTTTCTTGACAGTTAAAAAACTGAGTAATCATGATTTTTTTTTGCATATTTCATAGACTGTGCATTAAATTTGGCTTTTTTTTTCATTAAACTGTTGTAAGTACTGCAACTTAAGATAATTGATAAACGAAAATTCTATAAAGAACCAAAAAGTAGTATTGTTTTGCTAAACAAATTGAAAAATGGAATTTATTTTCAATGTGTAAACTATTTCCCTCCCTGTGGAGTTGGCCTTACCCAGTGCAATTGTGCTATTTTCATGATTTTCCAGCGAAAAATTTCGTTCAACGAAAAACATTCTTGGCCAAGTGGAATAAAAGTGGAATATGTTTTTCGTTGAACGAAATTTTTCGCTGAAAAATCATGAAAAAGTGCACTGGGTAAGGCCAACTTCAAATGACCATGGTGACCAACTCCTTCCCAGTGCACTAAAAGTTTTTACTGATTCTGATAGGTATTGGAGTAGGCTATCGAACCTTATATTCCACTTGGCCAAGTTATGTTTGCGTTGAACAAAATTTTTCGCTGAAGAATCATGAAAAATTACACTGGGTAAGGCCTACTTCAAATGACCATGGTGACCAAATCCTTACGAGTTCGCTAAAAGTTTTTGCTGATTCTGATAGGTATTGGAGTAGGCTATCGAACCTTATATTCCACTTGGCCAAGTTATGTTTTTCGTTGAACAAAATTTTTCGCTGAAAAATCATGAAAAATTGCACTGGGTAAGGCCAACTTCATATGACCATGGTGACCAAATCCTTCCGAGTGCACTAAAAGTTTTTACTGATTCTGATAGGTATTGGAGTAGGCTATCGAACCTTATATTCCACTTGGCCAAGTTATGTTTTTCGTTGAACAAAATTTTTCGCTGAAGAATCATGAAAAATTGCACTGGGTAAGGCCAACTTTAAATGACCATGGTGACCAAATCCTTCCGAGTGCACTAAAAGTTTTTACTGATTCTGAAAGGTATTGCAGTATGCTATCGAACCTTATATTCCACTTGGCCAAATTATGTTTTCGTTGAACAAAATTTTTCGCTGAAGAATCATGAAAAATTACACTGGGTAAGGCCTACTTCAAATGACCATGGTGACCAAATCCTTCCGAGTGCACTAAAAGTTTTTGCTGATTCTGAAAGGTATTGGAGTAGGCTATCGAACCTTATATTCCACTTGGTCAAGTTATGTTTTTCGTTGAACAAAATTTTTCGCTGAAGAATCATGAAAAATTACACTGGGTAAGGCCCACTTCAAATGACCATGGTGACCAAATCCTTCCGAGTTCACTAAAAGTTTTTACTGATTCTGAAAGATATTGGAGTAGGCTATCGAACCTTATATTCCACTTCGTCAAGTTATGTTTTTCGTTGAACAAAATTTTTCGCTGAAAAATCATGAAAAATTACACTTGGTAGGGCCAACTTCAAATGACCATGGTGACCAAATCCTTCCGAGTGCACTAAAAGTTTTTACTGATTCTGAAAGGTATTGGAGTAGGCTATCGAACCTTATATTCCACTTGGCCAAGTTATGTTTGCGTTAAACAAAATTTTTCGCTGAAGAATCATGAAAAATTACACTGGGTAAGGCCTACTTCAAATGACCATGGTGACCAAATCCTTCCGAGTTCACTAAAAGTTTTTGCTGATTCTGATAGGTATTGGAGGAGGCTATCGAACCTTATATTCCACTTGGCCAGGTTATGTTTTTCGTTGAACAAAATTTTTCGCTGAAAAATCATGAAAAATTGCACTGGGTAAGGCCAACCTTAAATGACCATGGTGACCAAATCCTTCCGAGTGCACTAAAAGTTTTTACTGATTCTGAAAGGTATTGGAGTAGGCTATCGAACCTTATATTCCACTTGGCCAAATTATGTTTTCGTTGAACAAAATTTTTCGCTGAAGAATCATGAAAAATTGCACTGGGTAAGGCCAACTTCATATGACCATGGTGACCAAATCCTTCCGAGTGCACTAAAAGTTTTTACTGATTCTGATAGGTATTGGAGTAGGCTATCGAATCTTATATTCCACTTGGCCAAGTTATGTTTTTCGTTGAACAAAATTTTTCGCTGAAAAATCATGAAAAATTGCACTGGGTAAGGCCAACTTCAAATGACCATGGTGACCAAATCCTTCCGAGTGCACTAAAAGTTTTTACTGATTCTGAAAGGTATTGGAGTAGGCTATCGAACCTTATATTCCACTTGGCCAAGTTATGTTTTTCGTTGAACAAAATTTTCCGCTGAAGAATCGTGACAAATTACACTTGGTAAGGCCAACTTCAAATGACCATGGTGACCAAATCCTTCCGAGTGCACTAAAAGTTTTTGCTGATTCTGAAAGGTATTGGAGTAGGCTATCGAACCTTATATTCCACTTGGCCAAGTTATGTTTACAAAATTTTTCGATGAAAAATCATGAAAAATTACACTGGGTAAGGCCAACTTCAAATGACCATGGTGACCAAATCCTTCCGAGTGCACTAAAAGTTTTTGCTGATTCTGAAAGGTATTGGAGTAGGCTATCGAACCTTATATTCCACTTGGCCAAGTTATGTTTACAAAATTTTTCGATGAAAAATCATGAAAAATTACACTGGGTAAGGCCAACTTCAAATGACCATGGTGACCAAATCCTTCCGAGTGCACTAAAAGTTTTTGCTGATTCTGAAAGGTATTGGAGTAGGCTATCGAACCTTATATTCCACTTGGCCAAGTTATGTTTACAAAATTTTTCGCTGGCAAATCATGAAAAATTACACTGGGTAAGGCCAACTTCAAATGACCATGGTGACCAAATCCTTCCGAGTGCACTAAAAGTTGTTACTGATTCTGAAAGGTATTGGAGTAGGCTATCGAACCTTATATTCCACTTGGCCAAATTATGTTTTCGTTGAACAAAATTTTTCGCTGAAGGATCATGAAAAATTACACTGGGTAAGGCCAACTTCAAATGACCATGGTGACCAAATCCTTCCGAGTGCACTAAAAGTTTTTGATGATTCTGAAAGGTATTGGAGTAGGCTACCGAGCCTTATATTCCACTTGGCCAAGTTATGTTTTTTGTTGAACAAAATTTTTCGCTGAAGAATCATGAAAAATTGCACTGGGTAAGGCCAATTTCATATGACCATGGTGACCAAATCCTTCCGAGTGCACTAAAAGTTTTTACTGATTCTGAAAGGTATTGGAGTAGGCTATCGAACCTTATATTCCACTTGGCCAAATTATGTTTTCGTTGAACAAAATTTTTCGCTGAAGAATCATGAAAAATTACACTGGGTAAGGCCTACTTCAAATGACCATGGTGACCAAATCCTTCCGAGTTCACTAAAAGTTTTTGCTGATTCTGAAAGGTATTGGAGTAGGCTATCGAACCTTATATTCCACTTGGCCAAGTTATGTTTTTCGTTGAACAAAATTTTTCGCTGAAGAATCGTGAAAAAATACACTTGGTAAGGCCAACTTCATATGACCATGGTGACCAAATCCTTCCGAGTGCACTAAAAGTTTTTACTGATTCTGAAAGGTATTGGAGTAGGCTATCGAACCTTATATTCCACTTGGCCAAGTTATGTTTTTTGTTGAACAAAATTTTTCGCTGAAGAATCATGAAAAATTGCACTGGGTAAGGCCAACTTCATATGACCATGGTGACCAAATCCTTCCGAGTGCACTAAAAGTTTTTACTGATACTGATAGGTATTGGAGTAGGCTATCGAACCTTATATTCCACTTGGCCAAGTTATGTTTTTCGTTGAACAAAATTTTTCGCTGAAGAATCATGAAAAATTACACTGGGTAAGGCCTACTTCAAATGACCATGGTGACCAAATCCTTCCGAGTTCACTAAAAGTTTTTGCTGATTCTGAAAGGTATTGGAGTAGGCTATCGAACCTTATATTCCACTTGGCCAAGTTATGTTTTTCGTTGAACAAAATTTTTCGCTGAAGAATCGTGAAAAAATACACTTGGTAAGGCCAACTTCATATGACCATGGTGACCAAATCCTTCCGAGTGCACTAAAAGTTTTTGCTGATTCTGAAAGGTATTGGAGTAGGCTATCGAACCTTATATTCCACTTGGCCAAGTTATGTTTTTCGTTGAACAAAATTTTTCGCTGAAGAATCGTGAAAAAATACACTTGGTAAGGCCATCTTCATATGACCATGGTGACCAAATCCTTCCGAGTGCACTAAAAGTTTTTACTGATTCTGAAAGGTATTGGAGTAGGCTATCGAACCTTATATTCCACTTGGCCAAGTTATGTTTTTTGTTGAACAAAATTTTTCGCTGAAGAATCATGAAAAATTGCACTGGGTAAGGCCAACTTCATATGACCATGGTGACCAAATCCTTCCGAGTGCACTAAAAGTTTTTACTGATACTGATAGGTATTGGAGTAGGCTATCGAACCTTATATTCCACTTGGCCAAGTTATGTTTTTCGTTGAACAAAATTTTTCGCTGAAGAATCATGAAAAATTACACTGGGTAAGGCCAACTTCAAATGACCATGGTGACCAAATCCTTCCGAGTGCACTAAAAGTTTTTACTGATTCTGAAAGGTATTGGAGTAGGCTATCGAACCTTATATTCCACTTGGCCAAGTTATGTTTTTTGTTGAACAAAATTTTTCGCTGAAGAATCATGAAAAATTGCACTCGGTAAGGCCAACTTCATATGACCATGGTGACCAAATCCTTCCGAGTGCACTAAAAGTTTTTACTGATTCTGATAGGTATTGGAGTATGCTATCGAACCTTATATTCCACTTAGCCAAGTTATGTTTTTCGTTGAACAAAATTCTTCGCTGAAGAATCATGAAAAATTGCACTGGGTAAGGCCAATTCATATGACCATGGTGACCAAATCCTTCCGAGTGCACCAAAAGTTTTTGCTGATTCTGATAGGTATTGGAGTAGGCTATCGAACCTTATATTCCACTTGGCCAAGTTATGTTTTTCGTTGAACAAAATTTTTCGCTGAAGAATCATGAAAAAATACACTTGGTAAGGCCAACTTCAAATGACCATGGTGACCAAATCCTTCCGAGTGCAAGGGGTTGGAGTAGGCTATCGAACCTTATATTCCACTTGGCCAAGTTATGTTTTTCGTTGAACAAAATTTTTCGCTGAAGAATCATGAAAAATTGCACTGGGTAAGGCCAACTTCAAATGACCATGGTTTCTGATTCTGAAAGGTATTGGAGTAAGCTATTGAACCTTATATTCCACTTGGCCAAGTTATGTTTTTCGTTGAACAAAACTTAGCGCTGAATATTGGGGAAGAAGTTTCACCGTCTGAGACACCTCACGTCCACAAATGTAAAAATTTTTTCAAAAGTTGGCGTAATCTTTGAAGTATATATATTATTCCCTTGAAATATGTATATTTGCTGCTCAAAATATATATTTCGTTGAACAAAAGAGCGCTACTATTGAAGCCATTACTTTGGAATGAGTACAAAATACAAATTCGTATTCGTGTTTAGGGTTCAGATCTTTGCTAAGTTATCGTCGCATTTACGAATTTACAAAAATAATATTCTGCTCTGCTACTCAGTAAGAACTAACGGTAAACTGTTGCAATTAATTCGCAAGAAATCCACAACAATTTGAGTATTTACTCGAATTAACAAGCCGACGAAGGAAGGTTATTTTGTTAATTGTTACTCATAATTATTACTCTATTTTGTTTTTGACTTTTTTTAATAATGATGATTGAGAAATAAAAAAACATAACGCAGATGAACAAAAGCAATAAATACAGGATTAAATATTAATGTTAAAGAAAACTAATATAGAGCAACATTGTTCATCAGATATCGCCCTAGAATATTTGTGAATAAAGTTTTTCTCTAAAATAAATATTACTGAAGTTATGAACAATTAAAGCGAGCCATAGTGAGAAAAATAGCATTTTTAGCAAACTTTGCGAGCTCGAGGCACGTCCAATAATTATGCAAACGATCTAAAATTTTTTTTATATATAATTTTTTTCTAATTTCGAATCAATCTAAGGGTTTGCCAAGTGAAAATACGAAAAAAAAATTGTCCATATAACTTGCGGTCACACTAATGGGCATTCCAACAAGACAACAAGTATCATAAAGCTCGAGTGTACCAGGAATGGTTAAAAAACCATATTTCACCAAAGACAAATATGGCCGTTTGAATAGGTAACAGCTCAATCGCCTAATCCTGTTGATTGAAGGTACGAGCAGTTATCTGAATTGAGCGAGAGAGTGTTATTGCAATTGAGTATCAAATTGTACTGCCCAGTGGTAAACATCATCATAACATCATCGATGATGCCCTAATGATTTTGTGTGCCGTATCGACTCGATTCTACATCCAGTTTTCACTTTACATTTAGCCATACGTGTCATAGGACGCGGAGTACTTCGCTGCCCCTTTGCAATGCATGTGAAAATAGTATTTATTCTGTTTCAATTTCCACATTCGATTGTAATGTATTGAGGAGAATACCCCATGCGCTTTTCCCTTCGTATGTAATGTATTGTGGATTGTCAACAGAAAAATCTCGCTTCGATCCCCCTAACCTCCGTAAGTAGTTATCGTTCTCGCTAACAGATACCTTCGTGCCGAAGTACTTTCATATTCATCGACAAAATCAGTACGTAATCATCCATGATTTTCAAAGGCCTTCGTTATATTTACCAGTGGGTGGTACTGATCTAAATTTAACGAGAGATCTCATAGAAATTGAAGTGCGGCTCCAAATATTGGAAGCCGCAATCAAAAATTTTGCTTATATGAGATGCACAGGGATTTTAGGGATTTATATATGTATTGTTATTGTAAAGGGTGTTTATTTAGCTTAGATAGAACTTTCGGGATAGGGACAACTGTCAAGCTGTCCTTTTGACTGCTCTTGTTGATATTTATGTTCTGCATAGTCTGGCAAATCATCATGAATAGGCTCACGCTTGAACAACGCTATCAAATTATCCAAATTTATTTTATGGCGCACATAATCGTCCATCTGAACAAGCCATCTGTCGAACTGTGGATAGATTTCGTACCACATACTGTCTAATTGATGTAATAACTCCAACACGCCAAAGGAATGTGCTCACTGATGAGAATATTGCCGCTGTAAATGAAAGTGTGTAAGAAGATCCAAATTTATTAATTCGTCGTCGGGGGGCGGAATTGGGGCTCTGTCCGTCCACCATGTGGAACATTTTACGCAAAGATCTTGGCCTACACTCGTATAAGATCCAGTTGCTACAGGAATTAAAGCCACGAGACCATCATATGCGTCGTTCTTTCGCCAATTGGGCTCTAGAGCAGTTGGAAAGCCGTTGTTGTATCGCAAAATTGTGTTTAGCGATGAGTCTCATTTTTGGCTTAACGGGTTTGTTAATGACCAAAATTGCCGCATATGGAGTTAGACGAATCCACAAGAGACTCTACAGACTCCATTGCATTCAGAAAAATGCACCGTTTGGTGCAGTTTTCATGCTGGTGGCATCATATGACCTTATTTTTTCAAAAATGAGGCCGGAGCTCGCGTTACAGTCAATGGAGATCGTTACCGCACCATGATCAATGATTTTTTTCTTTTGAAAATATGGATGATATTGATCCAGACGAAATGTGGTTCCAACAGGATGGCGCTACCTGCCATACGGCGACGGCAACCATCGACTTATTGAAATCAAAATTTAGCGATAAGTTGATTTCGAGAAATGGAAAAATGACACCAAGGTCGTGCGATTTGACAACTCTCGAGTATTTCCTGTGGGGCACGTGAATTCACTGGTTTATGCTGATAAACCAGCAACACCTTGGAGGCCAACATTATCTGTGTTATTTGTGACATACGGCCGAGCAGTACTCGAAAAAGTCACTCAAAATTGGACGTCCAGAATGCACTACGTCAAGAACCAACGACGGCCATATGCCCGAAATCATTTTCAAATGTTAATGCCATGTCTTGTCAATCTTTCGAGTGAATAAAACGATTTTATTAAAATTAAATTTTTTGTGTTATTTTTTACCATGAAGTTCTATCGGGCTTAAAAAAACACCCTTTATTATATTTATTGCAAATCAGTTATTTAATTTGCATATTTCTAAACGCTGAAAAATGTGAATATATGTATTATATTATATGCGTCATGTATACAGGGTGTAACGCATAAGGTACTCCAAAAAGCTAGGACGGGTAGGTTGGGTCGAGACAAGAAAAAAATCGTATGGGAGGGGGGGGCGGTGCATTTTCCCCCGTTTAGGCGGGAGGGGCCATTTTCTAAAAACCCTACTTAACATCGGAAAAAAAATATTAAAAAATAACGGTTAGATGTAGATAACTTTTGCTCACTGATTTTCAAAGCCAAATATCCGCTTCATATCCTTTTTAAATTAGGTTCCTACATCAAACAGTTTTCCAGAAAATTAATGTCGAATTTAAAATTTGGAATAAAAATTCTAAAAACAAAATTTTTGGTTGCAATTATTTTGTTAAATTACGGTATTAAGTATAAATTTTTTTCCGACCATAAAATTCTCTAATCAATTCTAGAGGAAGTACTTAAGACCCGAAGAATCTATGTTTTTTAGTTTCCGAGAAAAGTGAAAATTACGAAGCATACTTTCCTTTTAAATATAAATTTTTTGGCTACTTGTGTTTTATTACTGGTGCAATAATATGGAAAAAAGAAGGAGTTTAGTTCGTAATTCTCACTTTTCTCGGAAACTACAAAACATAGATCCTTCCGGTTTGAAGCATTCGCTCTAGAATTGATTAGAGAATTTTATGGTCGCAAAAATTTGTATACTTAATACAGTAATTTAAAAAAAAAATGGCGATAAAAACGTTTTGTCGGAATTTTTATTCCAAATTTTAACTTTGGCATTAATTTTCTCAAAAACTGTTTGACGTAGGAACCTAATTTAAAAAGGATATGAAGAAGCGGATATTTGGCTTTGAAACTCAGTGAGCAAAAGTTATGTAGATCTAACCGTTATTTTTTAATATTTTTTTTCGATATTAAGTCAGGTTTTTAGAAAATGGCCCCTCCCGCCTAAACGGGGGAAAATGCACCCCTCCCCCCCTCCCATACGATTTTTTTCTTGTCTCGACCCAACCTACCCGTCCTAGCTTTTTGGCGTACCTTATGCGTTACACCCTGTATATGTACATTAGGGTGGTTCTTAATTTTCAAAATCAAATTTTTTTTGGTCTTACCCTCTTAAAATGTAATAGTAGGTCAGGAAATGATATGTGCCAAATTTCAGCGAGATCGGCCAACGGGAACCCGTGCCGCATCAAGGACGAAGTTTTCAAATTTCAGTACAATCCCAAATTTTCAAATTCCGAATTTTTTGTTGTTTACCCTCTTAAAATATGATTGTAGGTCAGGAAATGATATGTGCGAAATTTCAGCGAGATCGGCCAACGGGAACCCGTGCCGCATCAAGGACGAAGTTTTCAAATTTCAGTACAATCCCAAATTTTCAAATTCCGAATTTTTTGTTGTTTACCCTCTTAAAATATGATTGTAGGTCAGGAAATGATATGTGCGAAATTTCAGCGAGATCGGCCAACGGGAACCCGTGCCGCATCAAGGACGAAGTTTTCAAATTTCAGTACAATCCCAAATTTTCAAATTCCGAATTTTTTGTTGTTTACCCTCTTAAAATATGATTGTAGGTCAGGAAATGATATGTGCGAAATTTCAGCGAGATCGGCCAACGGGAACCCGTGCCGCATCAAGGACGAAGTTTTCAAATTTCAGTACAATCCCAAATTTTCAAATTCCGAATTTTTTGTTGTTTACCCTCTTAAAATATTATTGTAGGTCAGGAAATGATATGTGCGAAATTTCAGCGAGATCGGCCAACGGGAACCCGTGCCGCATCAAGGACGAAGTTTTCAAATTTCAGTACAATCCCAAATTTTCAAATTCCGAATTTTTTGTTGTTTACCCTCTTAAAATATGATTGTAGGTCAGGAAATGATATGTGCGAAATTTCAGCGAGATCGGCCAACGGGAACCCGTGCCGCATCAAGGACGAAGTTTTCAAATTTCAGTACAATCCCAAATTTTCAAATTCCGAATTTTTTGTTGTTTACCCTCTTAAAATATGATTGTAGGTCAGGAAATGATATGTGCGAAATTTCAGCGAGATCGGCCAACGGGAACCCGTGCCGCATCAAGGACGAAGTTTTCAAATTTCAGTACAATCCCAAATTTTCAAATTCCGAATTTTTTGTTGTTTACCCTCTTAAAATATGATTGTAGGTCAGGAAATGATATGTGCGAAATTTCAGCGAGATCGGCCAACGGGAACCCCGTGCCGTATCAAGGACGAAGTTTTCAAATTTCAGTACAATCCCAAATTTTCAAATTCCGAATTTTTTGTTGTTTACCCTCTTAAAATATGATTGTAGGTCAGGAAATGATATGTGCGAAATTTCAGCGAGATCGGCCAACGGGAACCCGTGCCGCATCAAGGACGAAGTTTTCAAATTTCAGTACAATCCCAAATTTTCAAATTCCGAATTTTTTGTTGTTTACCCTCTTAAAATATGATTGTAGGTCAGGAAATGATATGTGCGAAATTTCAGCGAGATCGGCCAACGGGAACCCGTGCTGCATCAAGGACGAAGTATTTGCTGAAATTTGCTGGATTTTCAAATTTCAGTACAATCCCAAATTTTCAAATTCCGAATTTTTTTTTTGTTTACCTTCTTAAAATATGTTTGTAGGTCAGGAAATGATATGTACGAAATTACAGCGAGATCGGCCAACGGGAACCCGTGCCGCATCAAGGACGAAGTTTTCAAATTTCAGTACAATCCCAAATTTTCAAATTCCGAATTTTTTGTTGTTTACCCTCTTAAAATATGATTGTAGGTCAGGAAATGATATGTGCGAAATTTCAGCGAGATCGGCCAACGGGAACCCGTGCCGCATCAAGGACGAAGTTTTCAAATTTCAGTACAATCCCAAATTTTCAAATTCCGAATTTTTTGTTGTTTACCCTCTTAAAATATGATTGTAGGTCAGGAAATGATATGTGCGAAATTTCAGCGAGATCGGCCAACGGGAACCCGTGCCGCATCAAGGACGAAGTTTTCAAATTTCAGTACAATCCCAAATTTTCAAATTCCGAATTTTTTGTTGTTTACCCTCTTAAAATATGATTGTAGGTCAGGAAATGATATGTGCGAAATTTCAGCGAGATGGGCCAACGGGAACCCGTGCCGCATCAAGGACGAAGTTTTCAAATTTCAGTACAATCCCAAATTTTCAAATTCCGAATTTTTTTTTTGTTTACCTTCTTAAATATGATTGTAGGTCAGGAAATGATATGTGCGAAATTTCAGCGAGATCGGTCAACGGGAACCCGTGCCGCATCAAGGACGAAGTTTTCAAATTTCAGTACAATCCCAAATTTTCAAATTCCGAATTTTTTGTTGTTTACCCTCTTAAAATATGATTGTAGGTCAGGAAATGATATGTGCGAAATTTCAGCGAGATCGGCCAACGGGAACCCGTGCCGCATCAAGGACGAAGTTTTCAAATTTCAGTACAATCCCAAATTTTCAAATTCCGAATTTTTTGTTGTTTACCCTCTTAAAATATGATTGTAGGTCAGGAAATGATATGATATTTGAAAATTTAGGATTGTACTGAAATTTGAAAACTTCGTCCTTGATGCGGCACGGGTTCCCGTTGTTCGATCTCGCTGAAATTTCGCACATATCATTTCCTGACCTACAATCATATTTTAAGAGGGTAAGACAAAAAAAAACTCAACAAAATTTTCGGCCCCTATAGCTAAGGACCACCCTAATTGTGGTATGCTTACAATTATTTGCTTCTCTCTCTTTGACAGTTTGTAATTCGTATTAAGTTATTCGCAAACGACGAGCTTCTATAGCGAATGTTGTACATAAAAGACACCAGTAGATATCGCTGATGAGGAACGTTGGCATGTTCCGAAATAGCGTTTAGAAGCGTTCAGAATGTGCAAATTAAATAATTCATTTGTAATAAATACAATAAAATAACAAAAAGAGCGTGGCGCGCTCATACACAAGCAATTCTCCTATCTCACGCTTGATTCCGAACCCGGCCTGCATAGAGAGAGCATGTAAATTACAAAAAGGTTTCAAATTTCACTTTTCAAATGCGGCATGCAACCTTATATTTTCCTACCTATCTGACAGGTTCCAACGAGTTATAGCTTCAGAACGGTTATCCGGGTTGCTTGAGGTGGACAGTGGAGTACCGCAGGGGTCTATTCTAGGCCCGTTGCTCTTTACGTTCTACATTAATGATCTGCCAACTGTGGTTCCGCACTCACTTGTACATATTTTTGCAGATGATGTACAGCTTATTTTGTCGTGTGGGCAGGGATTTGCTGAACAGGGTGTGGTATTAATCACCGAGGACCTAAATGCAATATCCACATGGGCCGAGCGTAATAAACTTACCCTTAATCCTAGTAAGACACAGGTCATGGTTGCACTTCGGGGATCCAGCCTTACACTACCAAGTCAGATAATACATGATGGAGTATCCATCGCCTACACTGATACGATAAAAAGTTTGGGCATTATCGTTTCAGAAGATTTATTATGGGATAAGCATGTAGCCCAGGTGTGTAGTAAGGTTTACGGGGTACTGAGGTGCCTATATCTTATAAAGCACTTTCTACCGCGGTCCGCCAGATTGCACCTTGTTAAGGTTCTCATAGGGCCTATCTTACTATACGGCTGTGAAGTCTATGGGGGTTGCAGCTCATCATAAAGAGTCGTGTTCCCGATTACATTTTCAGTAAACTTACACGCGGTAACTCAGTCCGTTCGTCGAACTTCATTCTCCCCAGGTACCGATCGCTGACAAGGGAACGATCCAGTCTAATTAGGGGTATAAAACTGTGGAATGGATTGCCTAACACTATAAAATGCATCTCCTCTACACCTCGCTTTAAGAGTGAAGTTACCAAATTCCTAAATCATGTTTAAGAACTGATGTGCCGCCAAACCGAACCAGAAGCTCAATCGCCCGTGTGAGATCCAATTTCCCCCTTGATCTTTTTATCACAATCCTAATCCAATCTTCAAACCAGTCGCCTGTTTTGATGGCAGACTGCCGACGTGGTACTGATGGCACAGACGGAGTAATAGTTTTAAGTCTAGTTAAGTATGTTAAGGAATTAAACACTTATTGTCAGTCGGATGCTTGTTAGTTTATTGCTTTACTGTTACTTGTACAGACACAAGGTCTCGAGACCTTTTTGTACAGCTCTTATAATTGAATTAATTGAATTGAAATTTAACAAAAATCCTTGTGGTGTGCTTACAATTATTTGCTTCTAAATCTCTTTAACAATTTGTAATTCGTATTAAGATATCTGCAAACGACCAGCTATATAGAGAATGTTGTACATAAAAGACACTGACAGAGATTGCTGATGAGGAACGTTGGCATGTTCCGAAATAGTTACACTGTCTGCCAGTCAAGTTATTAGTTCAAATCCTGTTGCAAATGAATCGCTGAGCCGGAATATTATGGGTGGTGTATGTACATACATATATTAGGGTGAACCTTATTGTTCGACCATAACATTTTTACAACGCTGCCCTCTTCTAAACTTGTACTATTTCATGAAAAAGTAATTTGTACAAAATGTCAGATCGATTTGACATCGGGAAGACGTGGCACATCGAACACAAAGTTTTGAAATAGAAATAATTGCGTTTCTATATTTATTTTATATCACAAAGCGTTTTTATATTTCTCCAAAAATAATGGTTAGATCAAGATAACTTTTGCTTGCTGATTTTCAAAGCCAAATGTCCGCTTCTTAATATCCTTTTTAAATTAGGTTCCTACGTCAAACAGTTTTTGAGAAAATTAATGCCAAAGTTAAAATTTGGAATAAAAATTCCGAAAAAAATTTTTGGTCGCAATTTGCTTTTAAATACGGTATGAAGTATAAATATTTTTCCGACCATAAAATTCTCTAATCAATTCTAGAGAGAATGCTTTAAAGCGGAGGGATCTATGTTTTGTAGTTTCCGAGAAAAGTAGAAATTACGAACTAAAGTCCTTCCGCAAAGCGATCTTCTTCCATATTTTTGCACCAGTAATAAAGCACAAGTAGCCAAAAAAGTAGTAGTATTTGAAAGGAAAGTATGCTTCGTAATTTTCACTTTTCTCGGAAACTACAAATCATAGATCCTTCCGGTTTGAAGCTTTCTCTCTAAAATTGATTAGAGAATTTTATGGTCGGAAAAAAATTTACACTTAATACCGTATTTAAAAGCAAATTGCGACCAAAAATTTTTTTCTTGGAATTTTATTCTACATTTTAACTTTGGCATTAATTTTCTCAAAAACTGCTTAACGTAGGAACCTAATTTAAAAAGGATGTTAAGAGGCCGATATTTGACTTTCAAACCCAATAAGCGAAAGTGATCCAGATATCGCCGTTATTTTTTAATATATCTTTTTCCGGTTTTTAGTCGGGTTTTTAGAAAATGGCCCCTCCCGCCTAAACGGGGGAAAATGCCTCCCCCCCCCCCCCGCGATATGATTTTTTTCTTGTCTCGACTCAACCTACACGCCCTAGCCTTTTGTCCCCTCTTATGCGAAACATCCTGTATAACTAAAACAAATTAGCACTCTCAATAAGATGCGTAAAATTTAATATCTATAATTTAAAAAATGCACGTATTAGTTAATTATTATGCTGAAAAAACTATACTGTATCACTAATATTATGAATATTCTTGAATATGAAGAAAATTTAACAATTATTAAAAATGTTTCCTTCATTCCTTTTCGTTGATACAAATTTCACATTTTTATACCCTACACCTTAAGGTTAAGGGTATATTAACTTTGTCACAAAATGTGTAACGCATAGAAATAGAGACGATAGGTATAGAAAAGTATATATATTATTGATCAGCGTGACCTCCTGAGTCGATTTAGCCATGTCCGTCCGTCTGTCCGTCTGTGGAAATCACGATTACAAGAGAACGAATAGAGATATCTTAATCATATTTGGCACGAATATTGCTTAACATTAGAAACTCATTGGTATTGAAAATGGGCAAAATCGGACCATTGCCACGCCTACTTTTTATAGTAAATATAAATTAATCCATGCTTATAGCTCAATTTATCAGCTTGTAGAATGAAGAATTGTAGAATTTGGTAAGTAATTGTCCCCTCCCCTTGTTTAATATCTGGTGATTTTAATGCGTGGGCCGTTGAATGGGGCAGCCATTTCACTAATAAAATGGGTAGAATTCTGCTCGAATTCTTTTGCTTTTTTAGATGTCGTGCTACTGAATGACTGTCACGAAGACACATTCGATCGCAAGGGCAGAAAGTCAATAAAATTTTCGCAAGTTGCTCCTTAGCTAGACGCGTCGATTGTTATGTTAGCACCCTGTATACTAAGAGCGATCATCGAGCTTTAATAACATGTATTAATCGCAGAAGCAATGAGGTAGCAATACAGAGTATCCCATAAGTAAAGAGATGGAAACTCCATACGTTAGATAGTGAAATTTTTGTGCAAATGCTGCACATCTCTGACCCACAAACAGGTACTGCAGAAGAGCTACTACGCAAGTCGTATCGTGTATCAATACAGCCTGCGATGGGTCTATGGCGAGAGCCGGAAACAAACGAGGTCGACGAACAGTTTATTGGTGGAATGAGGAAATAGCAATACTTCGGAAGAAATAACTGCGTGCCAGAAGAATAAAGCAACGTAACATTGCTACTGAAAATTACGCCATGTATCCTCTAATACATTGCCTCGCATGCTTGAAAATGCTATAAAACAGAGCAAAGATACCTGCTTCAGAGAGCTATGCGATTTTGAACCCCTGGGGAGACGCGTATAGGATAGTTATGTCTAGATTAAAATACCCAAATGTGCATTCCCAAAATGCAAGAATTTATGCAAAACGTTTCGCAGGCGCTTTTTCCAAGGCACGAAGTAAATACGCCTATGGAATATGAGTCAACTAATGGGTCAACTTTAGCGGTAAGAAGGCACCAGGGCCAGATGCTATACTAATCGAAATTTTAAAACTGGCATACCGCATCGAACCCGAACCGTTTCGGAAAGTATTCCAGGCTTGCGCGAGTAAGCATATTTTCCTGAAAATATGGGAAAATTCGAAGATGGGTCCTGCTTCTAAGCCTAATAAGCCGGCACTGCAGCCAAGCTCATACAGGCCATTATGCATGGTAGATGCCCTTGGAAAGGTTTTTGAGCATATCCTGCGTGAACGCCTACAGCGCTATGTAGATGAAGTAAATGGCTTATCGCCCAAACAACACGGCTTTCGAAGAGGCCACTCTACAGATGCTATTCAGGATGTAGCGAACATAGCCGAGAATGCACCTCCTGAGTCGATTTAGCCATGTCCGTCCGTCTGTCTGTTGAAATCACGATCACAGGAGAACCGGTGAAGATATGGTGATGAAATTTTGCAGAAATATTGTTTCTCAGGGTATGCAGGTTGGTATTGAAAATCGGTCCACGACCACGCCTATTTTTTAGTAAAAATGTGATATCACTCGTTGTTTTTTAGCTATGACAACAAAATTTCATTTTTGGGCATAGAGTTACTTCATCCGTGGATATGCCAAATATGGGCGTGATCCGCCCACTTTTAGGTTATATAGGCAAAAGAGGGTCTTAAATGATTATAATGTTAAATATATAATCTTCCTGAATCAAACTTTATATAACAACTTCTTTTCTAATGAAACATTATTACAACAAAACTGGGCGCGGTCCGCCCACTTTTACACTGCTTATACAGAATAGCTCATGAAAACAAATTTATTACCACGGAAATAAAGTTTAAATTTAAACACAATAATAAAACTACTAAGCCAATTATTTTATTTTGAAAATAGGTAACGACCGCGCCTACTATTTATACCCGTTTGTGATTAAATGTGATTATAAGATAGCTTTCCTTATAACCACATATTTCTTCTAGTTTTTAAGATATTACAATAAAATTTCAATATCAAGCGACATTATTATATTTTACGTTGCAGAAAATGGGCGTGGCGCGCATACTTTTAGGTTACATGGACGAAAGGGTAATATGGCACAACCGTCCTACATAAATCCTTATATAAGTCTGTAATTTTATAATATGTAATCAATTAATATGAAATTTTGTATAAATATTCTTTGTTCAGATTTGTAAACGAGCAAATAAAACGAATATAAGACATAAATATAGAATCAATTTATAAAAAAATGCATTGGAATAAAACCTTAATTCCTAATATTCCTAAAAATTCCTAAAAACTTTTTAGCTGTAGGGTATCTAAGATTCGGCCAGGCCGAATATAGCTTTCTTACTGGTTTCAAGTTTCAACTGTATGTTCCACGTCTTTCTGTTATCCGATCAACTTCATATTTTCAAATCATATTTCTTTATCCAATGGAACAATTTTAGGGGGCGGCGTAAAAAAATGCTGCAAAAAATTTTCGCAAACTATAACCACAGAATAAATAGTATACTCGTACAAAGCAAATTTTTTTCTAGGGTTCCAATATTGGCACCCTATCATCGTTTTTCTCTCCGCTATTCACATATACACGACAGCACTCGTCGTTTTTTCACACCGACATTAGCGATCGTTCATATAAAGAGCAGTCAGTCGACGTGCAGACATCAAGCAAGCAAGATCGTGCCACGCTGTTTTAGAAATGCACTGTGAAAAATGTTTAATAAGGAATGGGAGAATCACTTTTTGTTTTTTGAAAATAATTTAGGCGAAACACAATGTCTGATTTGTTGATCAATTTGTTGATCAAATGTTTATGGTTATTTTTCCTTTTTTTATTGGTCCGCCGCCGGTGCTTCCATCTTTTCAGTGTACCTCAGAAAGAGATTTCTTTCGCAAAACAAGCTCTCTCGGAGCTTCACACGTTGTTTGGTCTTCCCCTCAGCTGTTCTACCCGTTCCATAAGTTGGTTTTAATAAAAAAGAAGTGCTTGGGATTTGAACCAGTACGAAAAAAATAATATTATTTTGCTCATGGATGAAATGGCGATTAGAAGGGAATTGCGATACAATTCCAAACTAGATTTAGTAGATGGGTTTGAGGAAAATGGGGTTGAAAGGACAAACCAATCAATGTTTTCAAACTGGGCGCTTACATTTAATTATTTTGTTTTCAAAAATAGACTTTCTGCCAATATACTTAAAAAGATCGAAATTTTACATTTTAACAATTTTAATTTTACGATATTTAACATTTTTGAACAGTTTTGGCATCATAATTAATACTTTCGAAATACCCTATTTTGTGTATAATGACAGTAAAATTTTCTTTCAAAATGAAATACCGCCGCTGTTGATTCAAAGTGCCGGCAATATTTAATTTTTCTCCAGTAATTTTTTACTAGAGCACTACAATTAACCAGTAACTCTTCTTGATGCTGCTATGCAATGTAAAATATGAAACTTTCAAGGGAAGAAAACCAAAATACAGAAATCAAAAGTTTGAAACAAAATTTTGTCAACACACGTTAATTCACGACGCAGTCTAGCAAAACAGATGTACGCACACATAAACGTTTTATGCTTGCGCTGCCGTTGCTTCTCTTTGTTCACGTTTGCTCTCTCGTTGTTTGATCTCCCCTCAGTTGTTCCGACCGCACCTTAAAGCGAAAAAGCATCAAAGGCCGAGATGCGACTTCTGTATACTATTTATTCTGTGCTATAACTAAGGTACACCCTAATGTATATACATACATCACGCATATAATATAATACATATGTATATTCGCATCTATATTTGTTTTCCTTAATTTTGAAAATGACTCGATTTCTCTAAATGAGCCTGTAAAAAGTGGAATGACTTTTATTGCCGTATCAATATTGAATGTTTACAATCGGTAATATTCAATTTTTTAAGTTATTTTAAAATTCATAATTTATTCTTGCAGCACTTTTCGATTTTTTATAAGTTCTGCTTCTTTTTTTGAATTCTTCAGTCAATTTTTGAATTTTTCACATTTTTTGTTTAAATGTTCTAAGTTCTTTAATCTTGCTAAGTTTTTCTTTAAGTTGGTTAGGAATGGACCGTATTCCTAGAGTCACGACGAAGAAGATGTCGGTGACACTCGTTTGCTTTTTTCGTCGAAATTGACATTTTGTAATGTCTTTGTTTTTGTAATCGAGAAAAGCACAAAAGAGACTCACCAACATCTTCATCGCCGTGACTCTTAGAATATGGCCCTTAATTACTGTATCCATTTATTCACACTGTTGCTATTCTACTTATATGCTTTAATATATATGTAGGTTTTATAATAATTATTAACTCTATAGGGTATAAATACTATTACAATTAAATATATTAAGGTTAAGAATATTATTATTATTAAACGGTCCTGTGTGTATAAATTGTTCATTGTGTGTTTGTAGTGTCATTATATATCGGTTTCATTTGTACTAGTCCCATGGTGTTTGTTTTGGTCCGTTACGGTGTGTTACTTTTGAGCTCGCTTAGCTTGACGCTCATTAATTTAAGACAGTTCTTCGTACAGCTTTCTCCGCGCTTCTTTTTTGTTACTATGTCTAGCTTTGGGATCGTAGTTCTCTCTTCTTCGGTTTGGAGTTTCTGAATATATGGTTGCTTCCTTTGACGTTGCCTGTAAGCTTCAATGGTCACACGGACGTGCTGGCAATGAACCAGTAACGTTGCATTGTACGGTGATGCGTCCTAGTTGGCTACTTTTACGTATTCCATGATAAGATTTTTCGTCAATTTTTGCTGGATCAATTTAGGTTCGCAAGAATGGTGTGTGATGATGGCTTAATTTAGGGTATAATTAACCTTTAAGTTAAGGATATATTCACTTTGTCACGAAATGTTATAGCATAGAAATAGAGAAGATATATATAGAAAAGTATATATATTCTTGATCAGCGTCACTTCCTGAGACGATTTAGCCATATCCGTTCGTCTATCTATCTATTGATATCACGATCACAGGAGAACCGGTGAAGATATCATAATGAAATTTTGCCGAAATGAATTAATTAATTAATTAAATGAACAGAAATATTCTGTTATAGTGTGCGGGTTGGTATTGAAAATGAATAAGACTCATAAGATATACAGTGGTCCAAAGATGAAATCCATCGGCCAAAAATCGATAATTTTTGAACGGATAGGAATATTTGAATGCGGTTTTTTGCAGTCGACAGAGAAATGTTAGAATATATCTGGAAATTTACCTATATCTCGATAGAGGTGTCAAGGTCAGAGCAGTGGACCTTCAAAGTCAATTTTTGTATAAAATTTTTGTATAACTATTGCAGAGCTTCAAATTATTCCGTTAGGTTTTTGATTATGAGTTTCTGAATATGGGTCTATTTTTTGGTGCTTTGCAACCAAATATCTCGGTCACTAAGAATTTCGATTGGCGTTTTTATACCCTACACACGAAGTGAATAGGGTATATTCACTTACTGCTTCCGTTTGTAACGCATTAAAGGAGGCGTGACAGGTATAGAAAAGTATTCTTGATCAGCGTGACCTCCTGAGTCGATTTAGCCATGTCCGTCCGTCTGTCTGTCTGTCCGTCTGTGGAAATCACGATTACAAGAGAACGAATAGAGATATCTTCTTCAAACTTGGCACGAATATTGTCTATCATTAGAAACTCATCGATATTGAAATTGGGCAAAATCGTACCATTACCACGCCTACTTTTTATAGTGAATATAAATTAATCCATGCTTATAGCTCAATTCCTCAGCTTGTAGAACGAAGTTGCAGTTGAAATTTTGTCCAGAAGTACACTGCCTGTGACCAAAAAAAGACTACCACAAATGGGCGTGGTCCGCCCACTAGTTAAATAAAACTCGATTACAGGAGAACGAATAGAGATATTTTCATCAAATGTGGCACGAATATTCTCTGTCATCGCATGCTATTTGAGATTGAAGAGGAAAAAAATTAGACCATTGCCACGCCTAATTTTTAAGTAAACGTGTGTAGGGTATATGAACTTCGGCCAGGCCGAAGTTAACTCTTTCGGGTTTATATTCTATGGGACGGGGGAAAATTTATTAATTCTAAACTTATATTCTTCTTTGTTCAACGCTGGGAAATATTGCGACATTACTTTGAAAATCCGATGCCGATTTTGCCAAAAAAATCATCTTTTCAGATGAAGCTCATTTTGATCTTGGCAGGTATGTAAACAAGCAAAATTGTCGCATTTGGGGCACAGAAAACCCGCACGCATACATTGAAAAGCCGGTGCACCCAAAACGAGTCACTGTTTGGTGCGGATTTTGGTCCAGAGGCATAATTGGGTCATTTTTCTTCGAAAATGAGCAAGGAGTGGCCGTTACAGTCAATGGCGATCGTTATCGGGCCATGTTGAAGAGAAGGATATTGGCAACATTTGGATTCAACAGGATGGCGCTACGTGCCACACAGCCGAAGCTACACTCGCATTTTCAAAAAAAAAAAGTTATTTGGCGGACCCTATACATGCTTTGTCGCGAAATATTATATTTACATTGATTTTCTGAATAATAAACCGGATGCGTTTAATGCCTTTCAGACAATTTTAAATTGGGTTGAAAGGCCAACGGGCTCAAATATCAACAAATTATCCAGTGATAATGGGTTGGAATACTGAATATAATGGTGTTTCCTTCACTGTAAAGATATATTACACGAGACAAGCTTGCTTGTGCAGCTTATTATTTAAGCTACACGCCCCAACGAAATGGTACGACTGAGAGGATAGAAAGGTTTGTTAGAAATGTCAAATCTCCCGCATTATTTATGAGCTGAGGAAGTAAATACAGCCACATATATTCGAAATCGGTCATGTACAAAAGTTTTAAACAATAAAACTCCATTTAAGCCTTAGTTTTGTAAAGAGCCAAGTGAGAGGCATTTTGGAACATTCGGTGTGAAGCGGTTGTCCTCGATAAGCGTCACAAAAATTCAAAATTTCAAAGTAATGAAATGGTATTTGTAGGGTACGCTTCGAATACGAAGGAATATAGATTTTTTGAATCGAAAGAAAGAAAAATAGTGATTGTTAGAGACAGTATATTTTTTGGAGAAAATTTTAAAAAGTCTGAAAAATCAAATAAAATCCAGAAATAAAATGATTTTTTTTTAAATTGATTCAAAAAGTAATGGAAACCAGTAAGAAAGCTATAAAAAGTTTTTAGGAATTTTTAGGAATTTTAGGAATTAAGGTTTTATTCCAATGCATTTTTTTATAAATTGATTCTATATTTATATGCCTTATATTCGTTTTATTTGCTCGTTTACAAATCTGAACAAAGAATATTTATACAAAATTTCATATTAATTGATTACATATTATAAAATTACAGACTTATATAAGGATTTATGTAGGACGATTGTGCCATATTACCCTTTCGTCCATGTAACCTAAAAGTATGCGCGCCACGCCCATTTTCTGCAACGTAAAATATAATAATGTCGCTTGATATTGAAATTTTATTGTAATATCTTAAAAACTAGAAGAAATATGTGGTTATAAGGAAAGCTATATTATAATCACATTTAATCACAGACGGGTATAAATAGTAGGCGTGGTCGTTACCCATTTTCAAAAAATAATTGGCTTAGTAGTTTTATTATTGTGTTCAAATTTAAGCTTTCTTTCCGTGGTAATAAATTTGCTTTCATGAGCTATACTGTATAAGCAGTGTAAAAGTGGGCGGACCGCGCCCACTTTTGCTGTAATAATGTTTTATTAGAAAATAAGTTGTAAAGTTTGATTCAGGATGTTTATATATTTAACAATATAACCATTTGAGAACCTCTTTTACCTGTATAACCTAAAAGTGGGCGGATATCGCCCATATTTGGCATATCAACGGATGAAGTTACTCTATACCCAGAAATGAAATTTTGCTGTCATAACTAAAAAACAACGGCTGATATCACATTTTTACTAAAAAATAGGCGTGGTCGTGGACAGATTTTGCCCATTTTCAATACCAACCTGCGCACCCTAAGAAACAATATTTCTGTAAAATTTCATCACGATATCTTCACCGGTGCTCCTGTGATCGTGATTTCAACAGACAGACGGGCGGACATGGCTAAATCGACTCAGGAGGTCACCCTGATCAAGAATATATATACTTTTCTATACCTATCGTCTCTATTTCTATGCGTTACACATTTCGTGACAAAGTTAATATACCCTTAACCTTAAGGTGTAGGGTATAATAAAGTCAAAGACGGTGATGAACCCATGAAGTAGAAATTGAAGAACCGTTTTAAAGTGCTAGTGATAGCGAAGTCGAAAATATAGAAACAATTGAAAATTGTGTCAAACGAAAAAAAGAAAATCGGTCTAAACAGAAAATGTTAAAATAGGGAAATCCTTTGACAAAACCGACCAATTCTTGCACGCTATAATGGAAAAGCCCAAATCGGTAAATGAAGCGCACGAGTCGTCAAATAATCACGAGTGGAGAAATGCCATGCAGGCGGAATATAGTGCACTTATAAAAAACCAAACGTGGGTGTTAGTTAGTCGTTCTAACGACAAAAATATTGTTAAATCAAAGTGGGTTTTTAAAAACGAAATATAATTCTGATGGAACAATTGACCAGTACAAAGCACGATTAGTGGCACAGGGATGCACACAAAAGGCCGGTGTGTATAGACTTTTGCACCAGTGGTAAGACATTCAACAATGTTTAATTTTGTCTTTAGCATTGGACCAGAAATTATTGATGAATCATATCGACGTCGTTTCGGCATACTTAAATGGTGAACTTAGTAAAGAAGTATATATGGAGCAACCGGAAGGCTTCGTTGATAAACATTTTCCCGAAAAAGTATGCACACTCAACAAATCGATATAGTTTAAAACAAGCATGACGAAATTGTAATACTAAAGTAAATACAATTCTGTATGAAATTTGGTTTAACAGATGCAAGATGGATAATTGTGTTTATACGATGATTAATAAAACTGAAATTAACATAATCTCTTACATTACAATGAGCAAGCATTACATAGCTTGTTCATCGGTCAAAACATCGGAGGCGGACAAAGGTCCGATTAAATACTATTTTGGAATGGATTTCTGCCGCAATTTGTTTTACAGATGGAGACTGGGGATCAGATAATACAGACAGAAAATTCTACAGTTGCTAAGCTTTGTATTTTGGTGACAACCTGATTTGATTGCATGAGAATCCAAAAACAGAAGGGAGTCTCCCTCAGTACGATGGAAGCGGAATATATCGCTATGTGCTCTGGAGCAAAGAAAGTCTCATTTCATCGAAGCGTATTGGTCGAGATGGACTTCGACGAGTACGTCCAGTAGCAAACGATAATTTTTTGTGACAACCAAAGTACTTGCATAAAGAAATCGACATCTCATCCGAAAACAACGTAGCATATATTCTCACGAAGAATCTGGCTAAGGATCGACATGAGTACATATGTAAATCCATGATATTAAAGATTGAATAATATGTTTGTGGTGTTTATTTGTTTTTCCGACAGAGTGGAAGATGATGTATTTTGGAACGAGTTGCTGTCATCCCTTGTCATATTTGGTTTAGAGACAAACCGGTTTCGGCGTTGTGCCATCTTCAGTGTTTTGTTTCGTTCTGGTTAGTTCGTATTATTTCTGTCGTATTATTTCTGTCGTATTTACACGTACGTGTAGGTATGTATTCATATTACTTCGTGTTACATCGTTTTTATTCGTGTATATCTCTTCATAATTGTCGGGTACGTATTCGTGTTTGAGTTTGTCTAGTGTGCGCAAGTGGCTAGTTTGGGTTCATTAGTGTTATGTTTATTGTATTAAGGTTGTTTTTATGCCCCCAGGTATACTTTTGCCCCTAATTGGTAGCTATTAGAATATTATGTCAGATGTGGTGTTTGTCTGTTCATTTATTATTCTTCCGTCGAATGTTTTCTGTTTATAAATTTCCATGTTCTCTAATACGTTTAGATGTTGTCCTTTTTGTTGTACATGTAGTAGCTGACAGTTTTTCTAATGTGCGTCCACTGGGGTTTTGTGCTTCTTGTTATAGGTTTATATCAGTGCTGGCCACGCCATAGGCACGCGTGCTAATTTTTTTTCTCGGCTATTCACATGTACACGACAAAAGTCGTCGGGTTTTCACACCGACACTAGCGATCGTTCGTATCAAGTGAGTCAGTCGACGTGCAGACTTCAAGCAAGCAAGATCGCACCAGACTATTTTATGATTGCACTGAGCAAAATGTTTAATAAGGAATGGGAGAATCACTATTTTATCTTTAAAAATTTTTTAGGCGAACCGCAATGCATGATTTGTAATAAAAAGGTGGGACGCGCATTTTCATTGCAAAATCATTTGCATAATTTAAAGTTTAACAACCCCCAAACAACAATCTTCTCAGTGTACCGCGCAGAGAGAATTTTTCCGCAAAAAAACCTCTCTCAACGCTTCACACATGCACAAAATATGATTGTATAAGTTTTGGCCAGCACTGGTTTATATGCTCGCGAAATCTTGTTTTCAATTTGCTTCCTGTTTGTCCTATGTAGCTGTATTGGCATTTACATGTTAGTTTGTACACGCCCTGTTTGTTTAGTGGATCTTCTTTATTTATATTGGTTTGTAATATGCGTCCCAAGTTATTTCTTGTTTTAAATGCTGTGTTAATGTTGTATGTTTTGTAATGCTGAGGTCTAATTTGTATGTTGATTTACCCGTCCACTGTCCAGTTCTTTTCATCATTCTCTTATTAGTGTATCTTTGTCGTTTTTGCATATCTTCTAATCTTGTCTACTTTTTTGTATCCGTTGTTTGTCGCTGTGGCATTTATGGTGTCTAACTCCTTCATGTACTCCTCTTTTTCCAAAAGTGTTTGTTCAAGTCTTTTGTAGTACAAGTTATTAATCGTCGAAATGAGGCATTTTTATGGGGTTAGCCGAGGGTGGTTTGGTGTATTGTGTATTATTGTGTCTGTGAGTTTTCTGTATATTTCATACTGAAGTTTATAGGCTACCTTGTTTATCCTAATAATCCGACATGTCCAAATAATTTATTTTCAATTCAATTCAATTTATTCGTCTATGATATAGTAACCTACACACTAAGCTTAAAAATCTAAACATAACTCGAGGCATACATAGATCGACATTATCTGCATTATAAATTTTATTTAAGGCAACTAAGGCTCTAATAATGGGCTCATTAATTGCGTAATTCGTTCTACAACTAGGAATACGGAAGAATTCAAAATGTCTTAAACTTACAAGAAATATTAAAGGAAATAGCCTTTAAAAGAGAACTGCAGTCCACTATTCCATTAATGAAGTCAAATATGAGCATAATACCTGCATGCAATCTTCACAATTCAAGTGATTGAATGCCCAAGAGAAGGCAACGAGATCTGTAAGTTAGGGACGGACTAGGAAATAAAGTTCTCAAGGTGAATTTAAGAAATTTACGTCGTATTCTTTCAATACGAATGATATGAACAGAATAATATGAATTCCATACTAAAGAAGCATATTCAACATGCGAAGGCCTTACATGCCTTCTAACGAAGGCAATAAATAAGCGCTTCATAAGCGCTTCAAATCTCAAAGTTTTATAGAAAACTTTGAGATCGTCAGCAAATAGTAGAAATTTAACAGATTTGAAACAAGACGGTATGTCATTAATGAAAAGCAAAAAGAAAAGTGGGCCAAGAATACTACCTTGAGGCACACCTGAAGAAGCAACATAAGAAAAGGAAATTACATGTTCAAATTTAACATAAGACACTCTATTCACGAGGTATGAAGACAGCCACTTCAAGAACGAAGAATAGAAACCAATTTTAGATAACTTCAAAATAAGTATGGAGTGTGACATCTTATCAAATGCCTTTGAGATGTCCGCATAAATGACATCCACCTGAGAAAACTCCTGAAAAGCACTGATACAGTAATTGGTAAAGACACTAAGATTAGTCGTAGTCGACCTTCCCGTGACAAAACCATGCTGAGACTGACAAATCAAAGATTTTACTGAAAAATAAATTTTTAATTCTCAAAATTCTCAAAAACTTTGGAAATGTTAGATAATTTAGAAATCGGTCTATAGTTTATTATGGGGTGTTTGTTACCTGCTTTAAAAATGGGTAAGACTTGAGATATTTTCCATTTAGCAATGAAATAACCAGAGGTTGAAAATGATTGTTCAAGGGCCAGAGATAGATATCATAATATTTTTTAGAATAAAGGAACTAATATCATCAAAATCAATCTTGTATGAGCTTCTTAATGAAGAAATTCCACTGATGACATCAGCGTTACTTAAAGTTAGGTTACCAAAATTTAATAGAGGTAAAATATTATCGAACAAAGAGTGGTCAGATTGAGTAATACTTGGATCGAAATTAGATTGAAAATAGGTAGCGAAGAGATAGTATTTAAGAAGGTTGAAATCGGTATATCAGTAGAGCCTTTTTTTGATTTTATGTAATTCTCAAAAGACTTGGGATTAAATTTAATTTTAGATTCAATACCCAAAACATATTGCTTATAAAGAAATTTATTGAGAAAATTGAATTCACGATTGTAATGGAGATACTTCAACTTGTAAACTGGATCATTAGTGCAACTGAATTTATTCTGAAATTTATTGCGAAGATTCTTTAATCGTTTTAAACCTCTGGTGTACCAGGGCAACTTACGAAGAACTTTTTTTAATAGAATAGTGTCTGATAAAATACTATTAACTTTACTCAAAACCAGTAAGAAAGCTATGTATATTCGGCCTGGCCGAATCTTAGATACCCTACACCTTAAAAGTTGTTAGGAATTTTAGGAATTAAGGTTTTATAAAGTGCGCGAAGTTAAATACGTCGCGAACTTTAACAGAGTTCTGTTCTCTGTTAAGATCGCGACGTCACGAACTTTAACAGAGCACTGTTAACTCCGCTGTTATTGACTTCTTAGCTGCGAGTGTAGCAGATGAGTATGCCGATGTGAGATCTAAGCCATATTAAAAGTCACAGTCATAAATATTTATGAATCAAAAATCAAAACAAAACCCAATTATAATTTTTTTTAAAAGAAATTTTGAAATTGGCCTTATATTATATATATATATGTATATATACATTGGCTTGTCAAGGTGTTCTATAAAAGATGCCACGGTTCGAAAACCAGGCTTAGTGCGTTGATGAAACCTTCAGTGCCTGAAAGCCAATGAATACAGCCACTAACTGTGAGAAAATGGTTGAGATGGTTATAGCCGAAATTCTGTAAATCGCGTTTGAAGTTAGCCATATATCACATACACAGTGGCTGGTCAAGGAGTTGTATACAAGATGCCACCGTTCGAAAACCAGGCTTAGTGCGTTGATGAAACCTCCAGTGCCTAAAAGCCAATGAATACAGCCACTAACTGTGAGAAAATGGTTGAGACGGTTATAGCCGAAATTCTGTAAATCGCGTTTGAAATTGGCCATATATCCATAAGGAGTTGTATACAAGATGCCACCGTTCATAAATCAGGCTTAGTGCGTTGATAAAACCTTCAGTGGTTGAAAGCCAATGAATACAGCCACTAACTGTGAGAAAATGGTTGAGACGGTTATAGCCGAAATTTTGAAAATCGCGTTTGAAGTTGGCCATATATTACATACACGGTGGCCGGTCAAGGAGCTGTATACAAGATGCCACCGTTCGTAAACCAGGCTTAGTGCGTTGATAAAACCTTCAGGGGTTGAAAGCCAATGAATACAGCCACCGACTGTGAGAAAATGGTTGAGACGGTTATAGCCGAAATTTTGTAAATCGCGTTTGAAGTTGGCATATTTTACATACACGGTGGTCGGTCAAGGAGTTGTATACAAGATGCCACCGTTCGTAAACCAGGCTTAGTGCGTTGATGAAACCTTCAGTGGCTGAAAGACAATGAATACAGCCACTAACTGTGAGAAAGTGGTTGAGACGGTTATAGCCGAAATTCTGTAAATCGCGTTTGAAATTGGCCATATATCCATAAGGAGTTGTATACAAGATGCCACCGTTCGTAAATCAGGCTTAGTGCGTTGATAAAACCTTCAGTGGTTGAAAGCCAATGAATACAGCCACTAACTGTGAGAAAATGGTTGAGACGGTTATAGCCGAAATTTTGAAAATCGCGTTTGAAGTTGGCCATATATTACATACTCGGTGGCCGGTCAAGGAGCTGTATACAAGATGCCACCGTTCGTAAACCAGGCTTAGTGCGTTGATAAAACATTCAGGGGTTGAAAGCCAATGAATACAGCCACCGACTGTGAGAAAATGGTTGAGACGGTTATAGCCGAAATTTTGTAAATCGCGTTTGAAGTTGGCATATTTTACATACACGGTGGCCGGTCAAGGAGTTGTATACAAGATCCCACCGTTCGTAAACCAGGCTTAGTGCGGTGATGAAACCTTCAGTGGCTAAAAGCCAATGAATACAGCCACTAACTGTGAGAAAATGGTTGAGACGGTTATAGCCGAAATTTTGTAAATTGCGTTTGAAGTTGGCCATATATCATATACACGATGGCCGCTCAAGGAGTTGTATACAAGATCTCACCGTTCGTAAACCAGGCTCAGTGCGTTGATGAAACCTTGAGTGGCTGAAAGCCAATGAATACAGCCACTAACTGTGAGAAAATGGTTGAGACGGTTATAGCCGAAATTTTGAAAATCGCGTTTGAAGTTGGCCATATATTACATACACGGTGGCCGGTCAAGGAGTTGTATACAAGATGGCACCGTTCGTAAACCAGGCTTAGTGCGTTGGTGAAACCTACAGTGGTTGAAAGCCAAAGACTAAAACTATAAAACTTAGTAATAAAAATTACATCTAACATTTTGTTTAACTTATTAAATATAGAATTAATTTGCATAAGATCAAAACAATAAAAATGATCAACTAGGTTAATTTCAAATTCCTTATTAACATTAGTAGGAATGAAATCACCACCATAAGATGTAGGAATCCAATACAGTGAACTCAGGTTAAAATCACCAGCTACACATAAAGAATCTCCAGTAGAAACTATTGATGACAAGCTTTCAAGTATATCCACATGAGCATTATAGATTTCTGGGGCACTATTAGGCGGTATGTAAATAGCACATACTACGTACAATTTACCGCGTGGTAAATGAACAGTAACACATAAATGATCCAATAATCCATTCAGATCGTCGATAGGGTACAGTGATGAATTTAAAACCTTAGAAATAGCAATTAGGACTCCACCACCTCTGGAACAATTAGTTCTGAGTAAATTACGATCTTTCCGGTAAACAGTAAAGATCTCAGCATCAAAAATTTCGCCATCATAGAAGACTTCATTTAACCAAGTTTCAGTCAAAATTATAATTAGGCAATTCACAGTTTCCCTCATAAGTCGTCATAAGCACAGAATAAATAGTATACAGAAGTTGCATCTCGTACAAAGCAAATTTTGTTCTAGGGTTCCAATATTGGCACCCTATCATCGTTTTTCTCTCGGCTATTCACATATACACGACAACACTCGTCGTTTTCACACCGACGTTAGCGATCGTTCATATAAAGAGCAGTCAGTCGACGTGCAGACATCAAGCAAGCAAGATTGTACCACGCTGTTTTATAAATGCACTGTGAAAAATGTTTAATAAGGAATGGGAGAATCACTTTTTGTTTTTTGAAAATAATTTAGACGAAACACAATGTCTGATTTGTTGATCAATATTGACTACAATATCATTCCCATTAATGTTTATGGTTATTTTTCCTTTTGTTTATTGGTGCGCCGCCGGTGCTTCCATCTTTTCAGTGTACCTCAGAAAGAGATTTCTCTCGCAAAACAAGCTCTCTCGGAGCTTCACACGTTGTTTGATCTCCCCTCAGTTGTTCCGACCGCACCATAAAGCGAAAAAGCATGAAAGGCCGAGATGCGACTTCTGTATACTATTTATTCTGTGTCATAAGTCATATGTTGTCATAACTTAAAACAATTTATGACTGTCGTAAGAAAATTTTTTGTTGTTTTGTATGAAAATCTATGTTAGTAGGATTACAACACTCGCAGGTATGTATTAAGAAAATTTTTAACACTTTATAAAGCGACTGTGCACAGTTCGAAGTCATAACTTAGTATCTCATAACTTATGAGGGTAAACTGTGAATTGCCTAAATATCTCTATCGCAACCAGAGCAATAGGACCGAACATCAGAAACTTTAGTACGCATACCAGAGATATTTTCGTAGTAGAATGTAATTTTAGGATCATTATTAAACCTCTGAGCAAACTTTTCGGTTAGTCCAGATTCACCACTTCTGATTTTTTAATAAAACGAAAAGGGCGTATTCGAATACTTTTCTGCCACATTGATGAGTTAAATATCTCATCATAATAGCGTTCATCAATTCCTAATTTAAAATTTATCTTTGATAGTTTAGAAGAGATAGTTTAAAAGAGATGCTCTCTTTTCACTAAATTATAGCAAACTAAATGCTTTTTATCGACATTACAATTATTTGTAATATGAGAGATTATGTTTTCCGAGGTGATCGATGGCTTAAAATAGGAAATATGTAGCCACTTTTTGCTTTCAACAACATCAAGATCCATCTATTCATTCGTACCAATTAATTTGCGTGTTTGCTTCCCTCAGTTATTTTTTTTACGAATAGTTACCCAGTTACGAGGTGCAGTAGGGCCAAGCGGAGCAGAATTTTTTAAGTTATTCTGAGTAGTGTTTCCATCAACAGTAGTTAAATTAGCTATTTGCGAATATGTTGGTGACGAAGAAAAAACATCAGCAGCCTTATTGAGAGATGAAGTTGAAGAATGAACAGCAGCAACAACGGGAACCGAAACGGCCGCAGCAGCAGAGCCAAACGCCGAAGGCAAAACCGGTTTCTGGCGATTTCCTTGCAATTTTGATGCAACAGCATTCGTCGGCGGAACTGTATACGAAGCTTGAGATAATTTGATTCAAGTTGTAATAGTTTTTAGTTAGTAAGTCAATTTTATTTTCTAAAATTACATAATTGTCCAAGGCTTGTACCGAGGTTACTCTACAGCCAGGACACAAGAAAATTATACATTGACACTTTAGCAATACTTCATGAGAATTATCATCAATGTTTACACACTTTTTGTGGAAATTGCATTTACAAAATTTGCAAGTAAATTCAATGTTATTTAAAAGTTTTGCCGAACAAATAGAACACTCATTTGCCGACATGTTTAGAGGTCTATCGCGCGCAAACGAGAGATGAAGACTGAATTTCTCCTTTATTTTCTGTTTCCATTGTCAATTTTATGTTTTTGTGTTGTTTGTTGAGATGGTCTAAAATCTGTCAACGTACCTTGTGTCGAATGTTACTCCTAGCCTGGCCGTGATTATTTTATTCCTCTTAAATTTTTGGTTTAAGTCTTCATAATTTTGATACGAACACTTAATACAATCCTTCGCAAACATGCTGAATTGTCAAGTGCTTGGCTCGCGGCACAAGTCAATTCCATGAAACGCTATCGGTAATTGTTACGATTACAATTACTACTACAATTACTACAAACTCGTACTACAAGCGTACGAGTCATTTCATTTGTCAGTAACTGACCTATCACTATTAGCAATTAATTCATGTTTACGGATGTAAAAATGCACAGGACCCTACAGTATAATAAATAAATGATGTATTGCATACCATATACACAATTTATTTTTATTTGCGATTTGGTTATAGTCGTTTTATTGCAATATAACAGTTTTAAAAAATGTTTCGTAGCCAAAAAATTCTAAAATGGTTTCTTTTATATATTTGCAGAAATCATTCCAAAATGAATATTTTGAACGCTGAAGAAGTCCGCAATGCTTTTCTAAATTTCTTTAAAGAAAAAGATCATTTATATGTGCACTCGTCTAGCACCATTCCTTTGGATGATCCCACATTACTGTTTACAAATGCTGGAATGAATCAATTTAAGCCAATATTCCTAGGAACAGTTGATCCAAATAGCGAAATGTCTAAATGGACTCGAGTTGTGAATACTCAAAAGTGTATTCGTGCCGGCGGAAAACATAATGATTTGGATGATGTCGGAAAAGACGTCTATCATCATACGTTTTTTGAAATGCTTGGCAACTGGTCGTTTGGAGATTATTTTAAAAAGGAAATATGTGGATGGGCTTATGAATTTCTAACTGATTATTTAAAACTACCCAAGGATAATTTGTATGTCACTTATTTTGGCGGCGATGAAAAGGGTGGTTTAGCTCCTGACTTGGAATGCAGGCAGCTTTGGTTAGATTTGGGTATAACTCCAGATCATATTGTGACGGGTACAATGAAAGAGAATTTCTGGGAAATGGGTGAAACTGGGCCATGCGGTCCCTGTTCTGAAATACATTTTGATCGCATTGGTGGGCGAAGTGTACCTGATTTGGTTAACAAAGATGATCCTGATGTATTGGAGATTTGGAATTTAGTATTTATTCAGTTTAATCGTGAGAAAAACGGCAACTTAATACTATTACCAACAAAGCATATTGATTGTGGAATGGGATTAGAACGCCTTGTTTCTATTTTGCAAAATAAGCACTCTAATTACGATACAGACTTATTCCTTTCTATATTTGACGAAATTCAGAAGGGAACTGGGGCTCCAGCTTACTTGGGTAGAGTTGGTCGTGATGATGTTAAAGGAATCGATATGGCATATCGTGTGCTGGCAGATCACGCTAGAACTATTACAATTGCTTTAGCGGATGGAGGAGTCCCAGATAATACCGGCCGAGGATATGTACTTCGTCGTATTCTTCGTCGAGCTGTGAGGTATGTTAGTATTTCTTCGGACATAATAAAATGCGTTGTTTCTACTAATTGTTAATTGTAACAGTAAGGTAACATAAAATTAAGTTTTTTCCTTAACAATATATATGTACATATATGTATGTACATACTCGAAGGATGTGAAGTTGCAATCTCAGCTCAACCAAAAATGTCGTAGACTTCTCGCCAAACTAAAGTGAAAGTAATTTTAGTTTAGAAAATGTCTTAGCTGATATGGCATGTCTTGGCTCCCGACATGAAATTCTTCCCGATCAGATTTTATTGTAGCAGTCTGTGATCATTGCTCGATTTGAGCGGTGTATGTATGAATGCTTAATTCATGATTAATTAATATGATTTTTTGATATCCTCTGGCTACAGCAACGACGAACAACAACGAACGACATGTCGGGAACCAACGAAGCCGTACGAAGTTGGAAAAATACGACTGGGAGCCAGCGTTCAGGAAATTTTGCGAACCACTTCTTTGTGGTTCTAATTATTATTCTAATTACTAAAACTAATTTACTAATGGCGGAGATTGACTTCGTATTTTTTAATATATTGCTATTGTGCAGTTCGTGGAATCGCAACCGTAGCACAAAGAGCTGTAAAGTTCGTCTGGTGAACTACTCACCGAATTCCCCACGGATACTTTCGAAAAGTATGAAAACAAAGGAATTCAAAAGGGAAGGAAGGCAAAAGTCTACAACAGTCAAACTTAGTCCGTGTGATCTCAATGAACACTTTATGTCAAAGCGGCAGAATGTTACCTCTCTCGATGCATTTAGTTGTGATTCGACTAGCGCAGAAATGTTTTATTTTTCTAGCGTTTCCGAGGTTGATGTTGTCAAGAAAATTATGTCAATCAAATCTTCTGCTGTGGGGTTTTACAGAATTCCGATCAAATTTATTAAAATTATATTACCTCTGATAATTTCACCACTTACGGAGATCATTAATCATGTACTAACAACTTCTTGTTTTCCATCCTTATGGAAATTAGCAACAGTTTTACCGATACCTAAGAAGTCCACTGCCTCTGAACTTGCTGACTATCGGCCAATAAGTATATTGTCGGTCATATCGAAAGTGATTGAAGCTCTTATAGCTACAAAAATCTACAGTCATATTGCAGATAACAGTTTGCTCAACCCTCTACAGTCAGGTTTCCGACCTGGGCATAGTTGCACTACGGCGATGCTGAAGATTACTGATGACATTAGAATAGCCTTAGATCAACGAAAAATTTCGCTTCTCTGCCTCTTAGACTTTTCTAAGGCTTTCGATAGTGTTGACCATTTACTTCTGTGTAATAAGCTGAATAAAAATTTTCTCTTCTCACCTAGTGCAACTAACCTTATCAGGTCTTTTCTATCTGATCGGTTTCAAAGAGTAAAAGTTGGAAATACGTTTTCCGACTTTAGGAAGGTTGAGGTAGGAGTACCCCAAGGTTCAGTTTTGGGTCCTTTGCTGTTTACTATGTTCTTAAATGATTTGTTCAGTGTTGTACAGAAAGTTAACATACATGCCTATGCTGATGATGTGCAAGTGTATTTGTCGAGCCCGGTTGAGTCCATAGATGAGTTGTGTAGGAAGATTAATGATGTCCTTAAAAACATTGCTTTGTGGTCAAATATGAATTATTTAAAATTAAATGTCACTAAATCGTTTGTTATACCGATACTTAATAATGTTCCAAATTTTTCTACATTGCCATACTTATTTATTGGTGATACGGCACTCAAATTTGTTCCCAAAGCAACTAATCTTGGTTTCTTGGCCAACTCTACGTTAACTTGCACTGCACTTGCATCACATTAATACAGTGGTGAGCAAAGCCTACTGTGTGATGCGTAACTTGCGTTATGCTGCGGAATATCTTCCAACTGAAACTCGGAGGAAACTGGTCTTGACACTTATTCTCCCTGTTATTACATATGCTGAACTTATTTACTGCAAACTGGACTCCATATCTTCTTATAAAATCATGGTGTTAATTAACAATATGACTAGATTTGTTTATGGTTTGAAGCGATATGATCATATCGGAGAGCGGCGACACTCACTTCTTGGTGGCGACTTTTCTGATTTCTTGAATTACAGAAATTGTTATTACCAAGTTATCTGTACTCTAAATTATCATTTGGTACTTCGACTCGAACACGAAATCTTATAATTCCCCCGTATTCATTTCTCAACACTGGGAGGCTGTTTTTCATCAGCACTATCAGGCTCTGGAACAGCTTGCCAAGCAGGCTGAAAACCACGGCAGATGAGAGTGCATTCAGGCGTCTGGTAAAGGGGCATTTCCTTGATTCGAATACGTGAGCTAGGTGTTATACTTCTTCATTTCCTATTTTTCCCTTAATCTTTACTCGTTCTTCTCTCACTTCTCAGATTAAATTAATCGTATATATTAGTTAATCTAATTATTTACTTATTATATGCTAGCTTGTATTTCTTCAATTTCATTGCTATAAAAGACTTTGTCTTAGTGCATAAGTTGTATTAATAAATAAATAAATAAATAAAATAAATTCGATGAGGAACAGTTCCTCATTACGTTTTTTAAACTCAGATGTACTTTCTAAGTCTAAAAATTGAGCTGGTTTAGAGTGGTGCTATTATCAATGTTTAATATTTAAAAATCACAGGGCTATATCTCCTATACTTTTGGATAAGGGCTTTGGGAACGTTGGAAGGAATACTGTATGTATAATTTTATATTATTTGTCATTTATTTTTCCGGCTTTATACTTTCCGGCATATGTCTTCCGCGGCTACGAGTTACATGGTCCATTCTATCAGGCCAATTTTGGAGTACTTTTTCCAATAAATCTGGCCGTATGGCGTCAATGGTGGCTGGAATATTGGCTTCCAATGCTTTAAAAGTCGCTGGTTTGTCGGCGGTTTGTGGCATTAAATCGCACGAACGAGGGGCCAGTGAACAGGACCACTTCTGTTAAGCGCGCTGTATTGCAAGTTGCGCCATCTTGTTGGGAACAAATGTCGTTGATGTTTGGCTGATTAATTTTTGGAAACCAAAATTCAGTCAGCATGGCTCGATAGCGCTAGGTATTAACCGTAACAGCAGCTTCTTGCTCATTTAGAAAGAAATTATGCCGCCAGCCTGTAAGCCGCACCAAACAGTGAATTTTAATAGATGCAATGATCATTCGTTAACGGCTTGGGGATTGTTTTCAATCCATACACGGCAATTTTGCTTATTGACGTATCCATTTAACACGAAATGAGCTTCATCACTAACATAATTCTTTGATAAAAATTCTCATCTTCGGCCAGTTTTAAATAAGCGTCGCAGCAAAAAAGCGACGAGAACCATGGCCATTTGGCTTCAGTTTTCATATGAGCTGTGTATGAGTAAAATTTTCCACGTAGTCGAAGAACATTGGCCAACAAATTGAGAACGACGGCGAATCGACATTTCGGCTTCTGCTGCAACACTTCGCGCTACAGCAACAATATTCTCCTCGGTACGCACATTTCTTTGTCTTGTTGATGGTTTTGAATCGAGAAGACAAAGGTTTTTAAAAATATTGGTTTTAATATGCCAAATATGGGCGTGATACGCCCACTTTTAGGTTACACATACCTAAGAGGGTCTTAAATGGTTATATGTTTAAATATATAAACTTCCTGAATAAAACTTTATATAACAACTTATTTTCCAATAAAACATTATAACACCAAAACTGGACGAGGTCCGCCCACTTTTACACTACGTATACCGTATAGCTCATGAAAACAAATTTATTACCACGCAAATAAAGTTTAAATTTGAACACAATAATAAAACAACTAAGGTAGTTATTTTGTTTTGAAAATAGGTAACGACCATTTATACAAAGGCATAGCTAAGACTCATGGAGCCCGGGATGGTTAATCAACTTGCAGCCCCAAAAATTCCTAGAATTCAATCAATCAATACTTGATTTCCAAAACTTCCGCCCCCAAAATTGTGCCGCCCCGGGCGGAGTGCCACCCCCTCCCTCCTAGCTACGCCAATGTATTTATATCCGTCTGTGATTAAATGTGATTATAAGGTAGCTTTCATTATAAGAACATATTTCCTCTAGTTTCAGTTTGTATTTCACTCTATAATGCTACTGTTCTGCAATGACAAATCTAAATAAATTAAAAATTTAAATAAATACATTTTAATAATTAATTAATATAATTAATAATAACAGAATTTTTCATAACTTTTAGGTGTAGGGTATCTAAGATTCGGCCAGGCCGAATATACCACTCTTACTGGTTATTTTTTTTAAAGTAAATTTCCACAATTTGGTAGCTTAGCTCTGGCGTTAAACGATTCATGATGACTTGCTAAACCTTACTAAACAGAGATGTCAACACAGTTTGACATTCTCAGCTGTCAAACCATAGTTATCGATATCGGTACTTCTCATGCAGCTTAAAAAACACCCTAAATATACTTGTATATCGTATGCATATCCATGTATTGAGGCATCCGTACAGACATTAAAAATGTCATTAATGAATATGGAGAATAACAGAATTCCCAAAACCGACCTTTGCGGTACACAACTGCGAATTAGCCTACGAGCCGAGAAACAAATTTTGCTTTTAACTAACTGCATCCTCATGGACAGATAGCTATTAAGTCACTGATGCCTAGCAAAAACTTTAATTTACAACACAGCAGTTTGGTTTTTTGGTTTTGAATTGTTGCTTTTATAACTGTTGACGACTTTACATACGATTTGGGTTATTCTTTGGACTTATATTATTTATATTGATTGTTGACGCTTGTCATACGATTTTGACTAGGAAAAATGGATTCTGTACCGGCTGTTGGTAAAATTTTCCAAAAGTCTGGCATTCTATGCTGCATAAAAACATTCGGTAAATCTAGGCCATATGATGAAAAGATAAGAATGTTAAATTTCCTCCCTATGACTCAGCTATGGGTCAAATTTGGCGAGAAAAATTTAATATCCCAACAAAAGATTACACAAAAAATTGTTGCTTTACGCCAATTGTTTATTATGATAGTTTATTTAGCAAAATATGTTTGAAGTTACTTTTGTTTGATAGTATTATTTATTATGAAATGTGTAAAAACATTTTTTAGTGGATGAGTTACATAAGTTGAGCTTCCATTTTACACAGAAAGCTTGTGTCTCTGATTTGCAACCAGCCATTTTGCACATTTTCTTGCCCGATCTATCGAGAAACTCGCACCAATGACCTACTTGATCATACCGTATGTCATATGGTGGAATGTAGGCCTTTATTGACTTTGGTGTAGGCGTGCCCAAAGGCGGTCGACCACGAGTTGGCGGTTTTTGCGACATTTTAGCAAGTTTAAACGGATTACGAGACATTGCTAATGAAATACGCGAACATTAATGATCATAAATAGATAAATGCACAAATTCATACGTGGCATAAAAAGATGGAAAGTGTTTAATTGAAAATGCACAAAAAGGCAACAGTTTTATTTCAATATATTTGATTTCATGTAATCTTCAATAAGATGGTTCACAATGATTGAGTTTCAACTCCTTTTTTTTCACATGAAATTATTCAGGAAAGTTTTAATCGCTTATTGTTAAAATTGAACAAATAGAGAAGGTAACACAAAATATAATAAAGATGTTTGTTTAGATCAACGGTTTTGCTTGTTTCGCGCTTCACAGTCGGCTGCCAAGTGCCGGCTCCACTCCGACCTCCAAGGCTGGAGCCGAAGAGCTCGCAGTCAAGCTTTAAAGCTTGCCTCTCCTGAGCGGCCGAAGTCCGTGTTTTGAGAGGACACGGCTTCGAACGATCAGGAGAGGCAGCCTGGCGAGCGGTTTGCTTTGGCGTAAACATCCCGCCCGCCTTGCAGGACTGCAAAGCTCTCAGACCCTCAGCCCTGGGGTGGATCAGGCGCTCAACCGTGCAAGGCGCTATGGTGGGCCTCGCCGCACTCGGTACAGCGGCGTGTGCTGGTGCATCCTGGGCTGGTGTGGGAGCACGCCAGGCAGTTGACGCACACATGGCGGCCAGCCAGCGTCCTCCAGCGTCCCTCGACCGGCAACTCGAGGAACTGGCCGCACTGCCGGAGCGGGTGCTCCCCACGGCAGAGCGGGCAGCATCCTCGGCGGCGAGCTCGGCGCGCTCCTGCTGGTCGCCAAGGGTCGCGTGAGCGGCTGCGATGACCATGCGGCTCCAGCGCGTACCCATCTCCCTGGTCGATTGGGGGGGCGCGTCGCCTAATAGCTGCGGCTGCAGGCTGGTCGAGCAGCTGACGCCGGCCACGTGCCCCTGCCACTCCCTCATGCGCCCTGGGCGATGGCGTCCTTCTGCCAGCGGGCGACGGGAGTCGGGGTGGTGTTGGGCGTCGGTGCGGCTGGCCGCGTCCGCGATGCGCCGGAATGTATGGCGCAGGAAGGCCCAGCTCCAGGCGGCGGCGCAGGTATCCTGCCCGTGCTGGCATCGCTGGAGGAGCCTCAACTGGCTGCGGCTCAGGTGAGCTCGGCGGAGTCACGTCCTCTTCGGCCGACTGGTCGGACGCACTCAGACTAAGCACGTCATCGAGGTGGTGCTCCTCGCACTGCTGCATCTCGGGGCCGGGACTTGGATTAGGGGGCGCCGTTGGTACGGCGGCTGGCGGAACCAGCATACGGCCCAGCCGGTAAAGGGCGCCTCGGCGGCGAACACGTTTCATCTCGAATCTGTGGAGAAAAAAAGCATTAATAATAATCCGAGACATGCACGATAAGGATACTAATTTAGAAATTGAACGCGTGAGTTGGCCGTTAGCCGTCCGGACATCGGCCACGCGGACTCGTGCGTCCTGACCCTTATACACCTTGATGATGCGGCCCAGCCGCCAGGACGTGGAAGGAAGGTTCTCGTAACGGACAACAACCAGGTCGTTGGGCTGTAGGTTGAGTTGCGGAGTCTTCCACTTGGTGCGACGCGCAAGCTCGTGCAAATATTCCGTTTTCCACCGATGACAAAAATGCTGGGCAAGGGCCTGGACCCGTCTCCATCGGTTAAGAATGGAGAGCGGATTGTCGAGGGTTTCGGGCTCGGCCGGAGCGAGCAGAGGACCGCCTACTAGGAAGTGGCCAGGAGTTATTGCCTCCATAACGTTGGGATCCTCAGATTGAGGATGAAGCGGGCGTGAATTGAGGCACGCTTCAATTTTACTCAGGAGAGTTGAGAACTCTTCAAAGGTAAATTTGGACATTGGGGCGACTTTGCGGAGATGCGTTTTCAGGCTTTTAACACCGGCCTCCCAGAGTCCTCCCATATGAGGAGCACCAGGGGGGATGAAGTGCCATTCAACACTCTGGTGCGAATATTTCGTTTCGATAAGATCGCGGGTTCGAACAAGGAATTGCTTAAATTCTTGTTTGAGCTCTTTTGATGCGCCGACGAAGTTTGTGCCGTTATCCGAATACACCTTTGCGGGGCAGCCTCGGCGCGCTGCAAAGCGTGAGAAGGCCGCAAGGAAAGCGGCCGTGGTCAGATCACTGACAGCCTCTAAATGAATTGCTTTGGTCGCAAAACAGACAAAGATGCACGTGTAGCCTTTCGTTATTAAGCACGCCCGGCCGGTGTAATTCTTTATGTCGAAAGGGCCCGCAAAGTCGACACCGGTGTTAGCAAAGGGGCGGGAGAAAGTCGTGCGTTCCTCTGGCAATGCCGCCATAATCTGCGTTCTTTGTTGCTTCTGATATAAGATGCACGGCTTACAGCGGTGGATCGTTGTCTTGATGAGGTTTTTTACACGCGGAATCCAGTGTTGGGTCCGGAGCAATCGAAGCATCAGCTGGTTACCACCGTGAAGCGAGATCTGATGGATAAAAAGAACGAGTAGCCGAGACAACTGACTGTCGTACGGCAGAATGATTGGGTGGCGTTCATCGAATGGCAGATTCGGGCATGAAGACAGCCGCCCGCCAAGGCGCATTGTTTTGTCTTCATGGATGAAGGAATTAAGTGCGAGTAAACGACTTTTCGAGCTCACTGGTTGCTTTCTTTCGAGCGCGTAATATTTGTCGGGAAAATGTGTCTTTTGACAGATGATTGTGAGACGACATTTGGTGTCTCGAATCTCTGTCGCTGAGAGGCGCAAAGTAGCATATAGAGGGTTCCGATTACGGCGCGTGTTATTTATAAACCGCTGTACGTATGAGTATACGCGTAGGGCTCTCGGGAGAGAGGAAAACCTGTCAAGTGGGTCTTCGTCTGGTCGGAAGTAAGTGTGAAGAGCCTTTACAGGCTTTTCTTCAAGTGCGGTAGCAAACTCCGCAGCTGTTCGTAGTTCGGGCCAACGATCCTTGTCGTGGAGGAGCCAAGGTGGACCATTCCACCAAAGGGTGTTCTCTGCTACCTCTTGGGGCGTGGCACCGCGGCTAGCTAAATCTGCTGGATTGTCGTGCGAATCCACGTGAAACCATTGAGTGTGTGGCGCTCTTTCAATGATTTTGGCAACGCGATTCGCCACGAAGGTGGCCCAGACGCAAGGAGGCTTCTTTAGCCACGCAAGAACAATCGTCGAGTCTGTCCAACAGAAGACGTTCTCGGGACGATAGTGCAAATTGGGTACGAGAGCGTCGAGCATGTCTGCGACGAGTGTAGCTCCGCAGAGTTCGAGTCGAGGCAGCGATATCGTTTTAATGGGCGCGACTCGGGTTTTGGAGTACAGTAGCGATACATGAACTGTGTCGCCGATTTGAACACGGGCGTAGATGACTCCGGCGTACGCTTTTTCGGAAGCGTCCGAAAAGGCGTGAAGATCCACTGTGCAGTCGGGGGTGAACCGAATCCACCTGGGAATTCGAATCGTGGCAATATGGTGATAATTCTGAAGGAACCTCAACCATGTTTGCTGCGTCAGTGCGGGAAGTTGGTCATCCCAGTCAATCTTGTCTAGCCAGACTTGTTGGATCAGCATTTTCGCGGCAACGATGATGGGTGCCAGCCAACCGGCTGGATCGAACAACTTCGCGATGAGAGACAGCACTTGTCTTTTGGTGTGCGTTGGCTGTATGTCAATCGCCTGTGTGTCGAAGTAGAAGTCATCGCTGGTGGCATTCCAACGAATGCCGAGCATCTTTGCGGTGCTGTTGTCCTCGAACTTCAAGAACTCAGCGTTGAGCAAATGGGATCCAGGCAAGTCGTCCAAAATGTGTTTGTCGTTGGCTGTCCATTTCCGGAGAGAGAAGCCTGCCGTATTCATTGCCTCTGACAGTTCGTCGCGCATTTTAGTGGCCATGGCAAGGTTGTGAGAACCAGCCAATACGTCATCAACGTACATTGAATGTCGCAAAATGTGGGCCGCAAGCGGAAACTGTTGTTGTGTGTCTTCCGCTAGCTGGAGAAGAGTGCGTATCGCTAAAAAGGGGGCGCAGTTCACGCCAAATGTTACCGTTTGTAACTCATAGTCCCGAATTTGGGAGCTATTCGAATCTCGGAATAGGATTCGTTGGTAGGGGGTATGTTTCGGGTCGACGAGGATCTGGCGGTACATTTTCTGAATGTCACCGCTAAAAACATACCGGAAAAAGCGCCATCTTAGCATTAAGAATGTTAAGTCGGCTTGTAGAACAGGGCCTGCGTGTAACACATCGTTCAAACTGAGCCCACTAGTGGTGGGGCAGAATGCGTTGAACACGACTCTGACCTTGGTGGACGTGCTGTCCGGTTTTATAACCGCGTGATGTGGCAAATAATAGTGCTCAGCATCGGGTTGTGGGGGCGCTACGGCCGTCATATGACCTAAATCAAGATATTCTTGAACTACACCGTCATATTGCCTTTTGAGGTCATTGTTTTTGACTAACCTTGCTTCTGAGCGAAGGTATTGCTGGTGGGCGATGTGCCGTGAATACCCTAGCGAGTTTTGGTTGACGGCTTCGCTTTTGAATGGCAACGTAACGATGTAGCGGCCGTCAGGGCTCCTACGAGTTGTTTTTACGAAATTCTCTTCGCAAAACTTTTCGGAGGGGGATAAGTGACTAGTTTTGGGAAGTTCCTCCACCACCCAAAAACGTTCGAACTGTTGTTCGATGGTGACTTCATTGAAGAAGGCCACCCTTATGTCGGGGCTACCCGATTGTAGCAGGGGGACTGGTCCGGTGATTATCCAGCCGAACACAGTCTGTTGTGCTAGAAGTGAACCTAACACATTGCGGCGAATACCGTCAAGTATGATCGCCGGGAAGAGATCGGCTCCAATGAGAACGTCAACTTGTTGACTTTTGACAAAGTTGACGTCTGCGAGCTCGATGTTACGAGGGAGGCTGCGAAGCAGCGTGCTATCGAACGAGTGGGCGGGCAGTCTGCCCGTGATTTGCGACAGCACTAGCGCTGTGGCATGAATCTGAAAAGAGGGGTCGCGTGGCGACTTGAGCATAAACTCACAAGATTTTGAAACCTTTGCAGAAATGGTTTCGTTGAGGCCAGAAACCGTTGCTTTCACTGGCCGCATGGGGATTTTGAGCATCTTCTGAACGTGGTCAGAGATGAAGGATACTTCGGATCCTGGATCGATGAGGGCACGAGCGGCATAACAAGTGCCGTCGTGGAATATAGTGACCGTAGCGGTTCCTAACATAACTGGCTTCGGTGCGGCAGCGAAGCAAACTTGATGGTTATCTGACTGATTTCGATCAGTGGACTGTATTTGTTGTTGATTGATTTGGGCGGCGTTGGCCGACGTGGAGGGCCCTGTAAAGGGGGGTGCTCGCGCGTTAAGTGGGGTGTTATGGGGCTGATTGGGTTGCAATGCAGCGTTTCTACTTGTCGGAGACTTTGGTTGCTTAGTAGACGGACGCGACGCTGAGTTAGCTAAGGGTCGGTTCTGCGCTTGATCGCGATGCAGCAACGTATGGTGTCGCGCCTGACATGTCGCGCAGTTGTATTTACTGGGGCATCTTTGTATCTGATGCGCTTGTGCGAGACAATTCAGACAAAGGCGCAACTTTTTCACTACCTCTATACGTTTACCGGAAGTCATTTCCAAAAATTGCGGACAGACTCGAATTGTGTGGTGCTCTGAGCACAATTGACATACGGTCGATGCCACATTCAGCTGGAATGTGTTAACGCGTTTTGTCGAGGGGGCCACCTGCTGTGGAGCGGGTGACGCGTGAGTCTTGCCTGCGGGCCCGCCTTTTATATCTTGCACTGTTTCCAGCGTTTGGAAGCGATGTGTCAGGAACGCGTCGAGATCGGACCATTTTGGAATTGCAAATTTATTTGAGATAGATTGTTCCCAAAGCGCCAGGGTGGCTTCTGGAAGCCGACTAGAGCATAAAACTATTATAGCGTCCCAGTGTGACGTGTCGACGCCTTGGAGCGCCAAAGCGGCGAGAATATTATTGATTTCCCGCTGTAGATTTTTAATTTCGTAACCGGTTTCCCTAGTAATCGTCGCGAGACCAAAGAGATTTTTTAGGAGCGTGTTAACGAGAACGCGTTTATTTTCATATCGATCCGATAGATTTTGCCATGCTTGCTCGAATCCTTCATTCGTCAAAGGAGATTTTTGTACGATTTCCTTTGCTTCGCCTTTTGTCTTTTGATTCAAGTGGAATAACTTTTCAACCGGGGAGAGACGCGTATTCTTTATATACAAGGCGGTGAACATGTCGCGGAAGGAGGGCCATGACAGATAGTCACCCTTAAAAATGTCTGTATCGCATGGAGGCAAGCTAATGTTATACCCGGTGGGCGGTAGTTCGGCCGGTTTCGCGAGTACTGCTGGGGAATCGGACCGATGCTCACGGGTTCGCGAATCAGCTAAAGCGTTAATTACTCCGGCGCATTGTAGATACATGTCGTAGCACTTGCGACGTTTTTGTTTGATCATCTCGAGATTCGTCGCTAACTCATCATCGTCTTTCATCTTCGCTAAGAGGCTGTCGTACGTGCTCTTAATGAGGGTCCATTGAGACTTGATTTCATCTCTTTGGAGATCAAGCGTGTAAATGGTGTGAGTATCAGTCGGCATTTCAGCGAACTCCAAACTGAACTCGACTAAGCCGTCAGCCAGACGGATGAACGTATCGAGAAGCGTCATTGTGGGTACGTTGTTACAACTTTGGCAAAAGAATACAGGATATGACCTTTCGTTGGTACAACGAACGCAGGGGCTAAACTAGCTTAGACTAATAAAATGAACTAATAAAGAATGATAACCTTTCAAACGTTTTATTTTTTTTAGACAGAATTTTTATCAGTATTTTTAACAATATAATTTGGTTTCTTGCCCACTGTGCAAAAACTGTTGATTATCGTTGCACTTTAAACGATGCTGCTACATCGATGAGAGCACGTATCGATCAGCGTGGAGTTGCGTTGTCAATCCTCCACCGATGAGACTTTGCTAAGCGGGAGCGAACAACCACCCGCACTCTAAGAATACAAATCCAAGGTTCCCAACAGTGTCTATATCTGGAGGGCGGAGCTAGACCCAAACTGGTTTAGAGCGTACGAATACCAATTTTGCGGTGAGCATGTAAGTCGACTGTTCTGCTGCAAGTGCGGTACAGTGTGCGCTATGAGACTTATGAATGTTGCCGTCGATATTACAAGTACGAATTATGCGAGAAACGCGCCGCTTGTAGCGTATCACGCTGAGAGAGCGATCAATTTTCGAACGAATGAACGTGTTGCTTGCTTGGCTGCAAGCTGAGAGCGTGTCTAGGTAGAGCACACACAAAAAAAACCCAACCAGCCAGCAAAAGGTGGTGGTTTTTTGGTTGTTATGTGAACCGCGCAGAAGAGCGTAAGCTATGAGCGTGCCTGAGGAGAGCACGAAAAACCAAACCAGCCAGCAAAAGGTGGTGGTTTTTTGGTTCTTAAGTGACCCGCGCCGAAGAGCGTAAGATGTGAGCGTGAGACCACGAAAACCAAGCCAGCCAGCAAAAGGTGGTGGTTTTTTGGTTTTTAAAAAAAGAGCGCGAACCAAAGCGAGAGCGAGTTGCAATTATGTATTCGTCGAAGAATAAATAATTGCAACACGTGCCGGTCAATACAAGTATAGAACCGGGTTCACGGTCACTTATCTTATGTATATATAAGTGAACAAATTCTAAGGTTTTGGAGCACCGTTACCCCGAAGCTAATTCTCCCGTTAGCTTCGCGTGTACACGAGGTATTTAATCTATTATATTTAAACCTTGAACTTTGTTCAATCAAAGGAAATTAATCAACTTACCTTTTTTAAAAAAAGGGCGACGACGTCGAGTAGCGAATGGATCCGGCTCGAAGGACCAAATGTTTAATTGAAAATTCACAAAAAGGCAACAGTTTTATTTCAATATATTTGATTTCATGTAATCTTCAATAAGATGGTTCACAATGATTGAGTTTCAACTCCTTTTTTTTCACATGAAATTATTCAGGAAAGTTTTAATCGCTTATTGTTAAAATTGAACAAATAGAGAAGGTAACACAAAATATAATAAAGATGTTTGTTTAGATCAACGGTTTTGCTTGTTTCGCGCTTCACAGTCGGCTGCCAAGTGCCGGCTCCACTCCGACCTCCAAGGCTGGAGCCGAAGAGCTCGCAGTCAAGCTTTAAAGCTTGCCTCTCCTGAGCGGCCGAAGTCCGTGTTTTGAGAGGACACGGCTTCGAACGATCAGGAGAGGCAGCCTGGCGAGCGGTTTGCTTTGGCGTAAACAGAAAGATTATGTGTCTCTAAAAAATGTTTGCTTAAATCCCCAGGTCCGCCTTTAGGCGGACTTATTTAAAGTTTACGTAAACACTTTGAATATAATTTTTCCATAACAATTGATATTCCACTTGAAAGAATAAACATTATCCTACTTTCCTGTATTTTTTCAATTGAATCTGACTTCAATAATAAATTTTGTTAAAGCACTGAAACTAAAGATTTTGCAAAAACTCTGTAATATCTAAAAACACGTGCAAATTTCTGTTGCAAGTGTAACGGTAATTGCATGGAGTGTTGTATTGCCCTACCGAAAATAATTAAAGGTGCAATGAATCATGGTTTACACGCTAATAATAAAACTTTATTAAAAAAATTGTGCAAAATATATGTTACAGCGATTCATGTCAACCCCGTCTAAAGGCGGAGCTGGGCATTAGAGGGTTAACTTAGCCAGCTCCGAGTGCTCCACTATCTCTTTCCCGAAGACTAACCTTCTAGTACTATGAAAATCCGGGCACTCAGAGACTAGGTGTAGGGACGACTCAATAGACTCCATGCAGAATCTGCACTGAGTATCACTCGACAACATCATCTTATTCAGATGATGTCTCAAGTTGCAGTGTCCCGTGAATCCCACCAAGGTAGGAACAGTTTTGTGCATTTCTGTCCTATGGTTTGGGCCCAGTATTTGTTTGCCTCCGCTAGTGCCCATTTTTGCATTATTTGTTTAAATTGGGATTTGCTTATTCCGAATGAAGGCTCTGGTCCAACAAAGACCTCAGCCGACCCAGACTTGGCCAGTCTGTCAGCCTCTTCATTTCCGTCAAAACCCCTGTGCGCCGGTATCCAATGTAAGGTTACCCGGTTCCTCTTAGCTAGTTCGGAAAGGATGGTCGCCGCCAGTACCAGCTTTGATGTTATCACATAGGAATCCAGAGCTTTTAGTGCAGCCTGGCTATCTGTGTAAATTACTGTTTTTCTTTCGTGTGTGTTTGCGGGTCTTAAGCCTAGCACACTCGTTAATAGCCAAGATTTCAGCTTGAAAGACAGACGTTAACTTGGACAGACTCACAGTGTGTCCCGTCTTGCTCGATGCGTCAAAGACACCTGATCCTGTGCCCTCGTCTGTGTTTGAGCCATCTGTGTACCATACATAGTTATATGATGATATATGATGACTATCTGTTTCCCAGGTTGATCTGGCTGGTATTACAGCTTTTATGTTTTTCTGGAATCGATATACTGGTAGAGTTTCATCTAAGGGCGTTCCAAACTCTTCAGTCTGCTCCAGAGTTTTGAGGATTGATAAGTGGCCTTTAGAATGCCTTGGCCCAATTAACAATCCATGGTGATACAGGCGATGCATGCTCAGTTTTGCCGCCATCTGTATGTGTAATGGGACCAGGCCTAGTATGACGTTCCCTGCAAGACAGCTACCGGGTAATTAACTGGTTAATTACCTGGTAGCATTACCCGACGTCTCGGGTAAAGTTTCTATTAATTTCTTAAGAGCATTGGGAAAAATCTACCCGAAACTTTTGTGTACGTGAGATCTTGCATCCCTTTCTTTCACATGCAAGAACTTATATGTGTAAATATATAGTGCGCTCTTTCGCACTATCAGCTGTTTGGTATCGCTACCCTGGTTACCAGTGAATTAACCGGTTAATTACCTGGTAGCGATGCCATATCACTCCCAGCAAAACCAGACTACCCGAGTCGCACACACAAGCACAGTATTTTCCTCTGTCCCTAACACGCTCTCATAAAATTTGTAACACGCTCTCATAAGGGCTTCTAAGTGCGAAAGAAATGTCGAGAGTACCTTGTCTATTGTATATTTCCGTCTTGTTCTTCCATCGTGATATTGCAAAAATAAACGTCACAAAACTAAAAAAGCTTGGGATTGGAAGTCGGTGGTTTTCCAAAAATATTATTAAAAGTGAAATATAAGTACATTTATTTAGTTTATTTAAAGTAAATTCATTTTTCCATGATGTGGAAGAGCGGTTCTTGTGCGAGAAATTTTCTACAGCTGTGGTATTTATTTTTTTTCCATTAAAGAAAACTAATAACATGTTTTTCTTATTCTTAGAAAACATATTTCTATGCAATCTATGCAATATGCTATGTTAAGCAGATTATAACCGACGAGCTCCTGTCGTACTTCAACTAGAACGGAGTGTGGGAGAAGCGGGCGCTGAAAAAATGCGGAGTGTTTAATGATATTTTATATGGTAATTATATAATAACTGATTTCTTATCTTTGTTTAACTGTTTCACTTCTTTTAACGATAGATGTATTCAGTTCGTGTGGCCGAGTTAGTTTCGAAAGTGAAATGAAAAAAATCATTGAGAAGTCACACAACAGAAGCAAGCACAAAAAAACAAAGTATAAAACAAAACAAAGCTGTGCCTTATGTTATTTTAAAACCTTTATTTTGTTAATTTGTATAAGTCTGAGATATGCTTAGCATAAGTTGTGATTCTTAATAAATAATAATATGCTTAAATAATAAAAAAAAATTTATTAATCCTTAGTTTACTTTTATTAAATTATTTTAAGTATTAAAATGGTATCACTACCAGGTAATTAACTGGTTAATTCACCGGTAGCGATACCCGAGTGATATGGCATCGCTACCAGTGAATTAACCGGTTAATTACCCGGTAGCGATGCCATATCACTCGGGTATCGCTACCGGTGAATTAACCAGTTAATTACCTAGCGATACCAAACATCTGATAGTGCGAAAGAGCGCACTATATATTTACACATATGAGTTCTTGCATATGAAAGAAAGGGATGCAAGATCTCACGTACACAAAAGTTTCGGGTAGATTTTTCCCAATGCTCTTAAGAAATTAATAGAAACTTTACCCGAGACGTCGGGTAATGCTACCAGGTAATTAACCGGTTAATTACCCGGTAGCTGTCTTGCAGGGCTTGGGTATCGCTACCGGTGAATTAACCAGTTAATTACCTGGATACCCTATCAGTCGGGTATCGCTACCAGTGAATTAACCGGTTAATTACCTGGTAGCGATACCATATCATTCGAGTATCGCTACCAGTGAATTAACCGGTTAATTACCTGGTAGTGATACCATTTTAATACTTAAAATAATTTAATAAAAATAAACTACCGATTAATATAATTTTTTTTTATTATTTAAGCATATTATTATTTATTAAGAATCACAACTTATGCTAGGCATATCTCAGACTTATACAAAACAGTTAAAATAATAAGTTTGTACTTCAGTCACAAAATATAGGTTTTAAAATAAAATAATAAGGCACAGCTTAGGACATTTCAGTCAGTTCAATTATATCTTAGACTTATACAAAACACTTAAACTTAAAGTTTGTACTTCAATTACATGATAAAAGTTTTAAAATAAAATAATAAGGCACAGCTTAGGACATTTCAGTCAGTTCAATTATATCTTAGACTTATACAAAACACTTAAACTTAAAGTTTGTACTTCAATTACATGATAAAGGTTTTGAAATAACATAAATCACAGCTTTGTTTTGTTTTATACTTTGTTTTTTTTTTGTGCTTGCTTCTGTTGTGCGACTTCTCAATGATTTTTTTCATTTCACTTTCGAAATTAACTCGGCCACACGAACTGAATACATCTATTGTTAAAAGAAGTGATACTGTTAAACAAAGATAAGAAATCAGTTATTATATAATTACCATATAAAATATCATTAAACACTCCACATCAGCGCCCGCTTCTCCCACACTCCGTTGAAGTACGACAGGAGCTCGTCGGTTATAATCTGCTTAACTTTGCTTTCAAGGCACCCTGTCTTAGATTGCATAGAAATATGTTTTCTAAGAATAAGGGAACAAAATATTATTAGTTTTCTTTAATGGAAAAAAAATAAATACCACAGCTGCAGAAAATTTCTCGCACAAGAGCCGCTCCTCCAAATCATGGAACGCATCCATGGTTCTCAATGGGAACATAGTTTTCAACTCCATCTGCAGCGCGTCCGTCGACTCACCGGTCATTCGGGCAACAGAGGACGTTACAGATTTCAATAAAACCTTGCACTCACGCAATGTTTTGTGTTGCGCGAAGCACTCGTGCTTTTCTGGAGTCTGCCAAATAGAATAGGAAGTTCGTTACAATTTTCTGTATTAAGCTTTAAATTGATTTCATTTACCTTTTTTTCTAAAACGTCGAGTCGTTCCACTACGGTGGTCATGGTGGCTTCAATACGTTGCAGTATATCACCGTTCTCTGTGGAATAATAAAATAAAAATATAAAGTGATTTTTTTTTCCTTACTAATTTCAATACTTTTTATCAAGTCCATCAAATCTGCTAGATTCGGTTGGGTGACTGGGATGACTTCATCGAATTAGCGTTTTTTAATGTTTGTGGGAGTGGACATTGTTATTGATCTGAAATAAAAAATGATTTAAAGTTATTGGCAGCATAGTTAAAATGTATGTGTTTGTTAGAAATTAGAAAGAAATTGGATATTTGTTAGAAATTTAAGTTATATTAGAGTGGTTAAAAAATTCGTGAAGAAGGTGATGTAGGTTAGGCATCAGAATGAATTTACTACCTGTTGGAATACAAAAGTATTTATACCCAATATCTTCTTTTGGAACAAATATGTTCGAATTCTCTATACTACTTGCTAATAAAATCCCTAAACTACGACTCGAACTAAGAGGTTCTTCAAAATAATTCGCAGTCTCCTTAAACCTATATGCAACAAAAACCTTCTCTTCTCCTATGAGGGACAATCCCGTTATTTTAATTGCTCCATGCGTTAGACTGTAGCAGTAAGCATCATTTTCCTTCTTTGGATTTAAGTTAAACGATCCTATTTTACTGGGGCGTATTACAGCTAAACCTTGCCTTTTATTTAATCTTAAAAATACCTGCTGCAAAATTTGGTTTGGCTTGCGCACCTGCTTTTCGCCGAACATTTCGTCGAACAATCTAACGAACTCTTGCAACATTTTTTGGGCTATGGCTTTGTAAGTCAGACATGTTTTGTCACAAGACAATAGTCTGATACTACTGTGCAATAGAAGGAAATGGTAGTAAAGATCATCGTTAACACAATCTTTTAAAATATATATTCCAGAATACAACAAAAATTGCCTAAACTCAGTGGCTTTCCATAACTTAAGATTGTCTAAATCTCGACACACTCTTCCGAACTCGGAAGGAACAAATTTTAACAAAGACACAAATTTCGAATTCATTTTGGAAACATCTCCTGCTTTAATCAATAACTGAAGTAACTTTTTAGCAACACCTAAATCAACAAGATGCATAGGCTCTGTGTTTGAGCCATCTGTGTACCATACATAGTTATATGATGATATATGATGACTATCTGTTTCCCAGGTTGATCTGGCTGGTATTACAGCTTTTATGTTTTTCTGGAATCGATGTACTGGTAGAGTTTCATCTAAGGGCGTTCCAAACTTTTCAGTCTGCTCCAGAGTTTTGAGGATTGATAAGTGGCCTTTAGAATGCCTTGGCCCAATTAACAATCCATGGTGATACAGGCGATGCATGCTCAGTTTTGCCGCCATCTGTATGTGTAATGGGACCAGGCCTAGTATGACGTTCCCTGCAAGACAGCTACCGGGTAATTAACTGGTTAATTACCTGGTAGCATTACCCGACGTCTCGGGTAAAGTTTCTATTAATTTCTTAAGAGCATTGGGAAAAATCTACCCGAAACTTTTGTGTACGTGAGATCTTGCATCCCTTTCTTTCACATGCAAGAACTTATATGTGTAAATATATAGTGCGCTCTTTCGCACTATCAGCTGTTTGGTATCGCTACCAGTGAATTAACCGGTTAATTCACTGGTTACCAGTGAATTAACCGGTTAATTACCTGGTAGCGATGCCATATCACTCCCAGCAAAACCAGACTACCCGAGTCGCACACACAAGCACAGTATTTTCCTCTGTCCCTAACACGCTCTCATAAAATTTGTAACACGCTCTCATAAGGGCTTCTAAGTGCGAAAGAAATGTCGAGAGTACCTTGTCTATTGTATATTTCCGTCTTGTTCTTCCATCGTGATATTGCAAAAATAAACGTCACAAAACTAAAAAAGCTTGGGATTGGAAGTCGGTGGTTTTCCAAAAATATTATTAAAAGTGAAATATAAGTACATTTATTTAGTTTATTTAAAGTAAATTCATTTTTCCATGATGTGGAAGAGCGGTTCTTGTGCGAGAAATTTTCTACAGCTGTGGTATTTATTTTTTTTCCATTAAAGAAAACTAATAACATGTTTTTCTTATTCTTAGAAAACATATTTCTATGCAATCTATGCAATATGCTATGTTAAGCAGATTATAACCGACGAGCTCCTGTCGTACTTCAACTAGAACGGAGTGTGGGAGAAGCGGGCGCTGAAAAAATGCGGAGTGTTCAATGATATTTTATATGGTAATTATATAATAACTGATTTCTTATCTTTGTTTAACTGTTTCACTTCTTTTAACGATAGATGTATTCAGTTCGTGTGGCCGAGTTAGTTTCGAAAGTGAAATGAAAAAAATCATTGAGAAGTCACACAACAGAAGCAAGCACAAAAAAACAAAGTATAAAACAAAACAAAGCTGTGCCTTATGTTATTTTAAAACCTTTATTTTGTTAATTTGTATAAGTCTGAGATATGCTTAGCATAAGTTGTGATTCTTAATAAATAATAATATGCTTAAATAATAAAAAAAAATTTATTAATCCTTAGTTTACTTTTATTAAATTATTTTAAGTATTAAAATGGTATCACTACCAGGTAATTAACTGGTTAATTCACCGGTAGCGATACCCGAGTGATATGGCATCGCTACCAGTGAATTAACCGGTTAATTACCCGGTAGCGATGCCATATCACTCGGGTATCGCTACCGGTGAATTAACCAGTTAATTACCTAGCGATACCAAACATCTGATAGTGCGAAAGAGCGCACTATATATTTACACATATGAGTTCTTGCATATGAAAGAAAGGGATGCAAGATCTCACGTACACAAAAGTTTCGGGTAGATTTTTCCCAATGCTCTTAAGAAATTAATAGAAACTTTACCCGAGACGTCGGGTAATGCTACCAGGTAATTAACCGGTTAATTACCCGGTAGCTGTCTTGCAGGGCTTGGGTATCGCTACCGGTGAATTAACCAGTTAATTACCTGGATACCCTATCAGTCGGGTATCGCTACCAGTGAATTAACCGGTTAATTACCTTTAATTTTTTAATTAATTTTTTTTTATTATTTAAGCATATTATTATTTATTAAGAATCACAACTTATGCTAGGCATATCTCAGACTTATACAAAACAGTTAAAATAATAAGTTTGTACTTCAGTCACAAAATATAGGTTTTAAAATAAAATAATAAGGCACAGCTTAGGACATTTCAGTCAGTTCAATTATATCTTAGACTTATACAAAACACTTAAACTTAAAGTTTGTACTTCAATTACATGATAAAAGTTTTAAAATAAAATAATAAGGCACAGCTTAGGACATTTCAGTCAGTTCAATTATATCTTAGACTTATACAAAACACTTAAACTTAAAGTTTGTACTTCAATTACATGATAAAGGTTTTGAAATAACATAAATCACAGCTTTGTTTTGTTTTATACTTTGTTTTTTTTTTGTGCTTGCTTCTGTTGTGCGACTTCTCAATGATTTTTTTCATTTCACTTTCGAAATTAACTCGGCCACACGAACTGAATACATCTATTGTTAAAAGAAGTGATACTGTTAAACAAAGATAAGAAATCAGTTATTATATAATTACCATATAAAATATCATTAAACACTCCACATCAGCGCCCGCTTCTCCCACACTCCGTTGAAGTACGACAGGAGCTCGTCGGTTATAATCTGCTTAACTTTGCTTTCAAGGCACCCTGTCTTAGATTGCATAGAAATATGTTTTCTAAGAATAAGGGAACAAAATATTATTAGTTTTCTTTAATGGAAAAAAAATAAATACCACAGCTGCAGAAAATTTCTCGCACAAGAGCCGCTCCTCCAAATCATGGAACGCATCCATGGTTCTCAATGGGAACATAGTTTTCAACTCCATCTGCAGCGCGTCCGTCGACTCACCGGTCATTCGGGCAACAGAGGACGTTACAGATTTCAATAAAACCTTGCACTCACGCAATGTTTTGTGTTGCGCGAAGCACTCGTGCTTTTCTGGAGTCTGCCAAATAGAATAGGAAGTTCGTTACAATTTTCTGTATTAAGCTTTAAATTGATTTCATTTACCTTTTTTTCTAAAACGTCGAGTCGTTCCACTACGGTGGTCATGGTGGCTTCAATACGTTGCAGTATATCACCGTTCTCTGTGGAATAATAAAATAAAAATATAAAGTGATTTTTTTTTCCTTACTAATTTCAATACTTTTTATCAAGTCCATCAAATCTGCTAGATTCGGTTGGGTGACTGGGATGACTTCATCGAATTAGCGTTTTTTAATGTTTGTGGGAGTGGACATTGTTATTGATCTGAAATAAAAAATGATTTAAAGTTATTGGCAGCATAGTTAAAATGTATGTGTTTGTTAGAAATTAGAAAGAAATTGGATATTTGTTAGAAATTTAAGTTATATTAGAGTGGTTAAAAAATTCGTGAAGAAGGTGATGTGCGTTAGGCATCAGAATGAATTTACTACCTGTTGGAATACAAAAGTATTTATACCCAATATCTTCTTTTGGAACAAATATGTTCGAATTCTCTATACTACTTGCTAATAAAATCCCTAAACTACGACTCGAACTAAGAGGTTCTTCAAAATAATTCGCAGTCTCCTTAAACCTATATGCAACAAAAACCTTCTCTTCTCCTATGAGGGACAATCCCGTTATTTTAATTGCTCCATGCGTTAGACTGTAGCAGTAAGCATAATTTTCCTTCTTTGGATTTAAGTTAAACGATCCTATTTTACTGGGGCGTATTACAGCTAAACCTTGCCTTTTATTTAATCTTAAAAATACCTGCTGCAAAATTTGGTTTGGCTTGCGCACCTACTTTTCGCCGAACATTTCGTCGAACAATCTAACGAACTCTTGCAACATTTTTTGGGCTATGGCTTTGTAAGTCAGACATGTTTTGTCACAAGACAATAGTCTGATACTACTGTGCAATAGAAGGAAATGGTAGTAAAGATCATCGTTAACACAATCTTTTAAAATATATATTCCAGAATACAACAAAAATTGCCTAAACTCAGTGGCTTTCCATAACTTAAGATTGTCTAAATCTCGACACACTCTTCCGAACTCGGAAGGAACAAATTTTAACAAAGACACAAATTTCGAATTCATTTTGGAAACATCTCCTGCTTTAATCAATAACTGAAGTAACTTTTTAGCAACACCTAAATCAACAAGATGCATAGGCTCTAGAGGAAACTGAGAAACCATCGAAAAGTGATACTGTTCCAAAATATTTTGCTCAACCCTAAAGTTGGCATTATGATGGAGTTCATCCACTCTAATTTTAAAAGAAATATCTGTCCTAAGAGAGCCAGATTCTTTGGAGAAAGCTGTTCTTCCCAATAAATGCTTCCCTAACTGATCACATTTCGGACAACTATTCTTCCCATTGTGGCCCTGAACACTGGTGATAAAAGCCCTAGCAGGTGCGTCGCAAACGAATAGCCTAACACTAAACTTTTTTACATCGTCATTTAAACCCAGTTTCAAACCGTGTTCGCGGAGATAAGAAACTTCTTCACAAAACTTGGACATAAAACTGCTTACAGAGCATGGCTTATTAATCCCTGAAAAACAAGCAATAATGAAGGGTCTCTTCTTAGGGCAACCAACAATTGAGCCAAGTATTGGCCATAATACCTTGTTGGAACTTTTGAACACTTTCAGCCCATCAACTACTACATCTATTTGTACTTCACTGACACACTCAAGGAAATCAAAAGACTTTGATAAAAAATATATATATTATATTTCACTTTTTTACTTTTTTACAGGTTTTTTACTTATATTTCACTTTTAATTTAATATTTTAATATTTTTGGAAAACCACCGACTTCCAATCCCAAGCTTTTTTAGTTTTGTGACGTTTATTTTTGCAATATCATGATGGAAGAACAAGACGGAAATATACAACAGACAAGGTACTCTCGACATCTCTTTCGCACTTAGAAGCCCTTATGAGAGCGTGTTACAAATCTTATGAGAGTGTGTTAGTGACAGAGGAAAATACTGTGCTTGTGTGTGCGACTCGGGTAGTCTGGTTTTGCTGGGTTTAAATTGGCCATTGGTGTGGATCGAATGCAACCTGTCATACAAACAGCTACCAGTCTCTGCACTCTTTCCAACCTTCGTATTGTGGACAGTTCCTTTGTTTTTGTCCACCATACTAATGCCGCATACGTCACCACCGGTCTCACTATCATGTGGTAAAGCGTTAGAATCACACCTAGGTATTTCGCACTCTTGGAGAATGGTATTGTTTCTCCATATAGATGAGGTTCTTTTAGACCGACTAATTTCCGTCTATAGGTAAAAGGCACAATAACTGTCTTTTTCGGGTTTACAGAGAGTTGAGCTTTATTACACCATCTCTGTACTTCAATTAGTGCCATCTGAATGATCTCCAATACGGTTTCCTCGTATCTCCCTCTGACGATGACTGCTATGTCGTCTGCATACCCAATGGCGTGAATTCCCAACGACTTTAACGTTTTGAGGAGATCATCCACTACCATTGACCATAGGAGGGGGCAGAGCACTCCACCTTGTGGGCACCCCACCGTGGTAGTCGCTGACAGGGTCACATCGTCGATTTCCGACGATGTTTCTAATAAACTTGTCGATTAGTTTTTCTAGTCCTTTTAAAACGAATGACATTAGGCTTATTGGGCGGAAAGATTTCGGGTTGTGCCCGTCATTTCTGCCTGGTTTGGGTAAGTACCTAACTAATACTGTTCTCCAAGCTAATGGGATATGGCCATAAGCGAGACTACAGCTATAAATTTTTTGTAATATTGGTGCCAAAGAATCGGCTCCATATTGCAGCAGTGCTGGGAAGATGCCATCTTCCCCAGGCGATTTAAAGGGCTTGAATGAAAAGACGGCCCACTTAACTACATGTCTGCCACAGATTCGATTCCCTACTCTCCAATCCTCCCTGGATGGTTGACTAACCCGTCCTCCATCAGAGTGATTGGGCTGATTCAAAATCACTGAATTCGGGAAATGTGTGCTGAGCAGAGTTTCAAGGCTCTTTCTCTCTTGTCGAGAGTGAAGCCGCCACCATTCCTGGACAATCTTTATCAGACGACATCCCGGTTGGACATCTGCGATCTTGTCACAGTACTGTCTGAAAGAGTTCTACTTGGCTTTCCTGATTTCCTTATTGTATTCAGTTAGGGCTGCTGAGTAAGTATGCCATTCGTTGTTCCGTTTGGCTTTATTAAACAGCTTCCTAACTTTCTTCCTAAGGCTAGCTAGATACCCATTCCACCATGGTCTTTTCCTGTTTACACTCTTGGTTTTGAGCGGACAGTTGTCCTCAAAGGCCGATTTAATGGCGCGGCCAATGAAGTCCGTTACAAGCTCCAATCTGTTTACAGTATCGACGACAAGAGTACTTAACTGTTCGCTATATGCTTCCCAGTTTGTATTCTTTTTCTCTCGATATGGGGTTACTCTTACTCCACTGGCATACCCAAGCTCAAACCGAATTTGTCTATGATCAGACATAGACGGCTCGTCCGACACCAGCCAGTTGTATACGAGATTAGAGTGACTGTTGGAGGTAAGTGTCAAATCAAGCACTTCTCTCCTATTTATTGTTATAAAGGTCGGTCTGTTTCCTATATTACAAATACTTAAACTATAACAGTTTATAAATTCTAAAAGTGACTCACCCCTGCTGTTAACGTCGGTGCTGCCCCAGATGGTGTGTTGGGCATTGACATCACAGCCAAGAACGACATCCGTCTTGGTTCTCTTGCCATAATCCACCAGCCACTTCGTCAGGGGGGCAATCAGGACTGTCACTAGCGAAGTACGCTGATGCCACGATTACCTCCCTGGGTCCGATCCTCACCTTTGCCGCAGTCAGATCCATTGTCAGGAACTCTATCAAAGGGAAGAAATTAGTGTTATTATTAAAGATAATGCAAGTTCTTGGTCTGCTTGTTGCCGCATACAAACACTTACCTGTGGGCAGCGAGAGACCGAGGATTTTCCCCTTAGTGGCTCCTGGACCCCATGGCTCCTGCACCAGTGCCACATCCAGCTGGCTGCTGGACATGTTGTGTGCCAAGACAGCGGTTCCTGCCTTGCGAGGAAGGACTAACCTTCCTCACTTCCCTGCCCTTTTCGGCTCCGGCGGTCCCCAGGGAGGGATTTGGGGAAGGATTAACCTTCCTCACCTCCCCCCTTTTACCGACCACAGCTATCTCCGAGGGTTTTTTCCTAAAGTTGAACGACACCCTCCCCAGATTGTAGTAGGAGAGGCAGTCCAACTCTCGGACAGCTTTAGCTGAACTCTCATCCATAGCTATGGTGAGAGTCAGTCCACCCTCGTTTGTTGCCGTACGGAGGATTTTCCACTCCTTTGTCGGCAACACCCGGTTTTGCGTATTAAGGACCCGCATGATCTCTTCCGCATTGGCTCTCTTGCCAGGGAAAAGCGCCGTGGCCACGTGTGGTTTAGGGAGGTCATCTCCCTCCATCACACTTAGTTTGGCACCAGTCCATGGTTCGACAGTCAACGCAGTCTTGACCAGCCAGTCCCTAGTGGTATTGTCTGCGCACCTCACGACCAACCATCCTGGTTTAAAGGAGCAGCCAAGAAATCTGTACTGGGGCTCATCACCGGGAGCTTTGTGTAGCTCTTCAATGATGGCCTCCTCCACAGACTTCTGCTGCTCGCCAGTGAGATGGCTAGCCGGGAAATCCAGCGGCACAATACCCAGCGACAGAGCACCAGCAACCTCCGCATAGGAGGGAACGTTTGACCAGTTCTTTTTACTGGGCCCAGCCGGGCTGTCACCATCAGAGCGTTTCCTTTTGGAAACGATGGGCCCAATGGTTTCAGCATTGACGGAAGGTCCCTCTAGGACTTTCTCCAGCGCGTCTTTATATGGGTGCCATCCGCCATAAGAGCGCGGAGCTTTTTCCGCTGAGCTATTCTCAAACGTTTCCGTTTGATACTAAGCTTGCCGACATCCAAGCCCTTAACGGTTTCATCGTCAGAGGCTATGACGCTTCTGGCGTTGTCCGTTAGGGTGGCATCGGCAGAAGTGACGGATGAATCGTCACTGCATAGTTCTGCAGAACGTGCTTGTCGTTCTGCAGGTTCAGCCCCCAAGGAACCTGCGTACTACGTTCCCCTTCGTTGGTTTTGGTTTGGTCTAAAAATTTATCCATATGATTCCCACGAGTACGGGGGAAAGGAGGTCGATCCACGCAGAGCCCCCGTTGCGTGGACAAGGCTAATTAAAAGCGGAGGTCACCAGGTATCCGCAGTCCACCGTTAGTGACTGGGCTATTTAGGGGTCCCCAGCCTGGTCGGTCATCGGCACGGTACGGTTGACACCTTGACCCAACCCCTGGTTGAATTTTTGTTTTCGGTGTCTCACCAGGGAACTACTCAGTCCCGTGGGTCTTTGATCCTACTTAAGCCCTCCCACCACGACAAGGTAAACAACCGAGGGAGAGAATATGTATGTAGGTATGTATGTAGACGCGTGTCGCTGATACTCAAGTGTTAATACTGAAGTGTAGACATGAAGGGATTGAGTAGGTAAACCTAGGATGCTTCTTTTCTTCATTGTATAGCTTCTGTTAGGATAAGCATTTGATGTCCGTGTGAATTTTTGAGGAATGGAGTGGTGTCGATAGAGTTAATGTAACAAATTTAGGGTTTTCTTTTTATGCAAATGAAGTAATATTTTGGCGCAGATGTACACTCAATTCTGTTTTTACACGGAAATCGGTTCCAGGAAAACCCGTGTTAAAAAAAAAAACGTGTAAAAAAAGACATTATTCGTATGCGAAATAGGTGATTGGTTCCTTATCTCTAAAACCTATTGAAATTAGTGAAAAACAAGGATTTTTTTAAGAACAACTATTCAGGTTTATTTTATTAAATCACATATATAATGTGTTTTTACACAAGCATAGTTATTAAAGAAAAAAAATAGTTCAGAAAATATTAACACATTCTAGTTGCTGGGACAAATAAATTTGATTGTATGCACTAAAAGGGAATTCCCCTACATTTGTGCTATTTACAATTGCTCTGACCAGTAAATTTGCTTGTATCCACAAAAAGGGAATTCCCCTAATTTGTGATATGAACATATTTCGCAAAAATTAAATTTAACCAAAAAAATTTAAGCCGAAAAGATTTTGAATCGTGTTAAATGGAATAAAATCGTGTAAAAAAATTTAAACTTTGTTTATTTTTAAACCGTGTTATATCAAACCGTGTAAAAACAGAATTCAGTGTACAATGCTTATTTTTTTGGCGTTGGGAAATATGCTTGTCTATGCTGTACTTATTTTTTATTTAATCTTGTTGACATTAATAGAACAAAAAATGTTCTTGCGTTATTGCTTTTATTTTATTGATTTTCGGATATAGGTTCTTTTTTCATGTGGATGTAACGTCGGTCGGGCAACAAGTTCTGTCCCTTCTCGTACGCCATTTTCTGTAACGGCAGTCAGGCAGGGGCGGTAATTCCATACGGCGCACAGTGGGCGGTTTTTCAACTTAGCGGCCAAAAGTAATTTTTTTCAATGTCACCGATTTCAAAATGGGTTAGGTCATATGAATGTAGAAACCTGAGAACCTAGGGACCCAAAAAAATAAAAGCTTTATCTTGATTATTTCATTAGTAACTATGCAATGAAAAACAGCACTTTTTATTTTCAACTAAAATAAACACATTTTTTAAATTTTTCCCAGATTTAAATATCCATATCTCTGTCAATATATCAGATATTAAGTTCCGATTTATTTTATTAAATTCGTGGATATATTCGTTGTCAAATGTTGTTACAATTGAGTAAAACTGTTGGATAGTTATTACGTAACAAGAATTGCAGAAATGTTCCAAATTTGGTTAAATTTCGTCGTATTTTGGAGCAGTAATTTTGCTCCAAAAGACTCCAAACAAATTTTACACCATTGTAAAGCTGAAAGTTTTCTCTAAAAGCCTATACCCATTATGTTTGCATCGGTTTGCCCCACCGGGCGCTAGAGCCCATTATATGAGTCAAAGTCACACATTGCAAACGTTTTTAACATGTTTTCCGTTATTTTTTCTTTGTTAGTGTTTTACTTTTCTTTCAAATTATAAATATATTTCAAAGTATGGAAAGAGAAGAGAATTTTGTGAAAAGTCTTGGCGATAGCAACCTTACAACCTCTCCTTTGTAAGTGGGGATGTGACGGATCATCAGGCCAGAATCAGTATAAACAATTTAATGCAGATAATTCAACAGACACCAATTTGTTCATGATGTCTTTCGTTCCTTTGCGATTGAGGAGGAATAGCACTGAGGCTAAACCGTCAATCGACAAATATGTTACGATTGATATATGGAAGAATGGGACACCTTCATCGACAAAATATTGTAGACCAATTAAATTTGCATTAAAAAAGGAGACTAAAGATGTGATAACCGAAGAAGTTAATAAAGTTAGGAGGCAAATTGATGAACTTCAGCCGCGGATATTTGAGTATCATGGCCATATTATTCAAATAGATTTCAAACTTCTGCTTACCATAATTGATGGAAAAGTCGGACAAGCCTTAACTGATACTAAGGCATCCTCTAGCTTTATTATATGCCATCAAACCGCGAGTAAGCACCAGCAGATGCAAATTATTGTGAAAAGGCATTCGAATTCGGATTGTCGCCTCTTCACACTAGAATTCGTTTCATGGAACATATACTCAAATTGGGCTATGATTTAGAATTCGAAGCAACAGGAACGGTTAGACAAAATGCAGTATCGTGAAACAAAACAATATCTTGAAATAGGGCTTATAATTGACCAGCCAAAACAAGGAAAGGGAATACGAATTTTGGAAACACCGCTAGAAGATTTTTCTCATCCTGAGCCTGCTTTCATTACAGGAGTGGACGTTGAATTAATTAAGCGATTCAAAGTAATATTAGAAGTTATAGCATGGAGCAGGATGATTGATGCCAAAAAATTTGGTGAATATGCAAAGAAAACCTCAGAAATTTACAACAAAAAATATCCCTGGAGGAATATGCCATCAACAATTCATAAAATTTTTTATCATGGCGAACAAATTATTGAAAATAGTCTACTTCCACTTGGTGATCTTTCTTAAGAAGCACAAGAAAAAAGAAACAAGGATTACAGATTCTTTCGTGAACACAACACAAGGAAAATTTCAAGATATTTCCACACACATCGGATCCATATATTTCAAATATCCGCCAAAACTGGAAATCTAGCTTAATCGTGATAGTGATGCACAAAATTTACTACTAGATGAGCGAAATTCTATCAATGAATGTTTTGAAAAAATTGTTTAATTTGCATTAGTTCCTTATTTATGACCTTATTTTCATTAATGTATTTTATTAATATGTTCGTTATTGATAATAAAAAGTCTTTAATCATTAAATAAAAAGAAACGTATTATTTTTATAATCTCTTTTTTTAGACTTTTAAGAAAATTTTAGTAGATACCCTGATTGAAACTCTCATTTCTCTGGTTTTCAATTATCGATTTTTATGATTGTAGTTTCACATTAAAGCTTAAGATTAGAAGAATCCAACAAAAAAAAAACGGAATAAAATATTCCAAGAGAGTCAAAAGATATGGATTTTTGATCGCTAAGTTAAAAAACCGGCCACTGTGCGGCGGAATTCACAAATAGGTATGAAATTCAAACAATAGGTATAAAATCAACCTTTTTAATACGAAGGTTCCAAAACATTAGTTGACCCACTGTTCAGTGCGGTTCGCTTGACTCGGCCAGACCGTGCTCAGGTAAATTGGGGGGGTTGAGATACCTCGAACAGTGTGATACGCCCGCGTTACAAGAAAAAAACATAAAAGAGTCAAGACTTGTTGATAGTGGAACGTACGGTTTGAACCGAAAAACTCACAAACGAAATAGGAAAAGTGTAATGATCAGCCCTCCCGTGACCGAGTCCCGTGGTGAATCGGACGGACGCCCTTACTTAGGTCGCGCTATGAGGAGTTGGGGCGGAGCGAAGGTGAGGATTGCCTCGCCCATTCCGTGCCCTCACAAACCTTGCTGGCATTCGATGGTCTATTAATTGCCAGCCTGTTATATTGAAGCCACTTCGGGGTTCGGATCGGCGACGCTTACTTACTTTGCTCCTAGTCCTGCATAAAAGTCGTAGACATTACTCAAGTTAAATCATTTCATTTAAGAAGAAATCATAAAAAATCAAAAATAATTACTTTTCTTGAAGTGTAAATAGAATGTTAACTTAATGTAATAACTTTTTTTTATGTTCTTACATTCTTTAAACTTAACTTCTAGTAATTCAAAATTAATACATACAGGTATTAAAGCTACAAAAAAAAAATTTAGCAACTGCATTTTAAATTTCAACAAATTTGATTCACAAAAAGGATTATGTAAGCTACTACGTTTTTATACCCTACACACGAAGTGAATAGGGTATATTCACTTACTGCTTCCGTTTGTAACGCATTAAAGGAGGCGTGACAGGTATAGAAAAGTATATATATTCTTGATCAGCGTGACCTCCTGAGTCGATTTAGCCATGTCCGTCCGTCTGTCTGTCTGTCTGTCTGTCTGTCCGTCTGTGGAAATCACGATTACAAGAGAACGAATAGAGATATCTTCAAACTTGGCACAAATATTGTCTATCATTAGAAACTCATCGGTATTGAAAATGGGCAAAATCGGACCATTACCACGCCTACTTTTTATAGTGAATATAAATTAATCCATGCTTATAGCTCAATTTCTCAGCTTGTAGAACGAAGTTGCGGTTGAAATTTTGTCCAGAAGTCCACTGTCTCTTACGAAAATAGATCACCAAAAATGGGCGTGGTCCGCCCACTAATTAAATAAAACTCGATTACAAGAGAACGAATAAAGATATCGTAACCGAATTTGGCACAAATGTTGCTTAGCATTAGAAACTTATTGGTATTGAAAATGGGCAAAATCCAAACATTACCACGCCTACTTTTTATGGTGAATGTAAATTCATCCATGCTTATTGCTCAATTTGCCAGCTTGTAAAACGAATTTGCAGTTGAAATTTTGTCCAGAAGTACACTATCTCTGACCAAAAAAAGACTACCAAAAATGGGCGTGGTCCGCCCACTAATTAAATAAAACTCGATTACAGGAGAACGAATAGAGATATTTTCATCAAGTTTCGCACGAATATTCTCTGTCATCACTGGCTATTTGAGATTGAAAAGGAAAAAAAATAGACCATTGCCACGCCTAATTTTTAAGTAAACGTGTGTAGGGTATCCGAAATTCGGCCAGGCCGAAGTTAACACTCTTTCTGGTTAAAGTTTTTCTGCTCTTAGAGCGCACTTGGCGGTTTGAAATAACTTTAAAAGATGATATCTTTTTTTTTTATTCCCGAGATTGTTGATTTAGCTACACCATACTGTCTAGCCAAACTGGATGTGCTTGTTTCTTTGTCAATTTTTTCAATTATTTTATCTTTTTATTTCTGTTACGGCGCGATCCGGGGAGATCCTAACTTGTCGTCGTGCCTGTGGTGTTGGTCGGCATAGGCTTTGCCCGGCCTGTAGGTTCTTTGGACCCCTCCCCGTGCTACCGTAGTGCGTTAAGTTAAACTGATATAGCCTGACGTAGTGGCAGTGGAAGCGTCAGTTCCCGCTTGGGTCATCCGGCGGTGGACGAATCGCCGAGAGTGGCCCCTGCCATCCCGGGCCCCCCCACACTCCAATACTTACGCCCTCATTTTTGACTAGTAGAAGTAATATAAAATAATGTGACTTACGTTTGTGGAATCCCCAGTGGGATTATTTATTGTTAGATTAAATTTTATAAGAATTGTGCTGCATGCGTTGTCTACAAGTCGTGTAGTTTATTTTCTGCACGGTCGCGGTGGTTGAGCGCTCAGCCAGTAATTATGAAAGTGTGACATACCGCGCAATAAATTAATGGTCATTCACCCTTACTCCATATACTTTCGTCGAAATACAATTATGCAAGCAATGCAATATGTAAGCATGGCTAAAAGTTATTCACCTTTTGTTCTATATACATACGATATACATATCTTACGCTAGAATTAGTAATCAATAATTGTACTATAAAATGCGGTGTAAGCATTATTTTGCCTATAAAAACACAAATAATTATTGAATAAATTAGTCTAAAAAGTTACACCTAGCTAGTTGTTTGCTTTTCTCTGGACTCTCTGGTCAATACATCGGCATCCTTGCCTGACCATAGCAACCCACCAATACATCGGCATCCTTGCCAGGGTTATAAAAATCCACTAACATCGGCATCCTTGCCAGGGTTATAAAAGTCCACTAACATCGGCATCCTTGCCATTGGCACACATCATCCCCATAGCATAGACGTACAAACGTCATATGGCGATCCTGCCAGTTTTGAAAAAACGATCCTGCCAGCGTTAAACAAAGGATCCTGCCAGTTTTGAAAAAAAAACGATCCTGCCAGCGTTAAACAAAGGATCCTGCCAGTTTTGAAAAATACGACCCTGCCAGCGTTAAACAAACGATCCTGCCAGTGTTGACCAACCGATCCTGCCAGTCAACCAGTCAGTTGCCAGTTTCCTGTAAGTCAACCAGTCAGTTGCCAGTTTCCTGCAAGTTTTGATCAACTGATCCTGATCAACCGACGATCTACTGATGCCATCGCACATAACATTAGAAGAAGCTCTGGAGGACAAGAAAGCGGGTCCTAGGCCAATTACAATCGCTGAGTATCGCGAGAGGCAAAAGAAGCCAGCACCGGAACCAATTTGTCAAGTACAGAAGCCACCTAATAAGCCACCTAAGAAGCGAGGAGGAAAACGAGTAAAGAAGCGACAGGAGCTAGGAAACCTCTACAGGCTAGCAGCAATTGCTATAACTCAGGAGGAAAAGAAGATTTTTATAAGAAAAATTGAAGAACTTAGAAAAAAAAAATAAAGGCATACATATTTAAAAATAAACAATGGGGAAAAGTCAGTCTAAGCAAGACGAAGTAATTATAAACAACAATGGTCCACAGCAAGCTACATCCACCAGTTTAGGAGACAACATGCTCGCGGTAGACATAACAACAATAATAGTATTAGTATTGTGTATAATTGCGTATAAAATGATAAAAAGCAAATTGACAAAAAATTTAAACAAACTTATAACTAGAAAAGTAAACACAGAAAGAGCAATTAATCGTAGAATTTCAGTGTAAATTTGTAATTTTAAAAGAAATAAATAAAGTAAAATGTTAAAAAAAAATTATAACAAAGTACATTCGTATTCCTGTTCATTCATTTCTTATATATATATAGATGGACGATTTAGTAATATTGGTAGAGTTATTACAAAAAATTGTTGTTAACCTGAAGAAGGACGGTCCCAACAGAAAGATATCAAGAGAAAAAGCAGAAATTAAGTTAGCAAAAGTTGAAGATATAGTTAAAAACGCGAAAATTGCGATAGCCAAAATCGAAGAAACAGAACTAGGCAACGAAGACGAACAAGATTTATATGCATTAATAGATAACCTTTCCAAGTACGAAACAGAGGCACGTACAAGAATAACGTCAAGCATAGCAGATTACAAGGACGTAAGTGAACAAGACCCACAGACAATTATGGCTGCCTTTGACTTCAATACCGCACAAAAGCTTCCTGCTTTGAATATAGATGTAGAGGCTAAAAGAGGGGAAAATATTAGGGATTTTTTGAATAACGTAGAGTTCTATCATGACATACTCAAAGAGGAAGATAAGCCAGTGCTTATAAAATTCCTAATGAAATGTAAGATACAAAGCAAAGCACTGACCGAATTAGGAACAAGTGTACCCACTACATTTGCAGAATTAAAAGCAGAATTACAGAAAAAATGCGGTCCGAGAGAAACAATCGAAGAAGTTCAAAACAAACTGACCAACTTGAAACAAGGACTAAGACCGACAAGAGAATTTACAAATGAGCTAGAAAATCTAATTACGAGAATGACAGATCTTGAGGTCAAGGTACAGGGAGAAAGTGCAAGGGCAATTTTAACAGCAGCCAATGAGCAAAGGGGTTTGGTGTTCTTAAAAAAAGGCGTTAGCGAGAGATTTCGATTGGTGTTAGATAGTGCTCGACATACGAAACTGCAACATGCCATCCAACATCTGTCAGAGTTAGATTCCGATAGCTATGAGTCGATTAAATTCATACAGAATAGATACAATGGATATTCTAGGAACATAGGCCGTAATAATACTAACAGAAATTATTATGGACACAGCAACAACAACAATAGGCCTAATGGACAGAGAAGTAACAACAGTAACAATAATAGGTATTATCAGAATTACGGTAGGGGCTCTGTTAAAGGTAACAGCAGAGGTAATTACAATAATAGTAATCACAATAGTAGCGGCACCAACTATAGTAATAGACAGTACCAAACCGCACAGGGTAGAAACGTAGGCCAACCTAGTAATCAAGGTTACTCGTACAATCAAAATGGCCGAAATAGATTTCAACGGTCAACCCAGGAGGACAATGGAGGTTTTAACAGAGTGTTAGTTATGAATGAGGGAAACGAGATAGCCTCCGAACGGACAGCCGACCATTTGGGGGAAATCCAGTAGCCCAAAACTCAACAGCATCTATGATGACAGGAGGATTACCAAATGGGTTATATGTTAAAATACGGCTACATAATGGAAATAAAACATTTTTGATAGACACAGGTGCTTCAATATGCGCAATGAAAGTAGGATCCGTCTACAACACGGAATTAATTAACAGACAAGCCAGCACTTCAATAACAGGAATATCGGGAGAGTTAGAAACCATAGGAACATGTAAAACTTTATTAAACTTTAATGGCCAATTAATTGAACATAATTTTCATATAGTATCGGATACTTTTCCAGTTCCGACTGACGGTATCATAGGAGCAGACTTCCTACGGCGACATGAGGCAAAAATAGACTTGGAGACTCTGTACTTAAATTTCAAACTTACAAACAATTCCAAAATTAGTCTACGTATCCATGAACAAAATGATTTAACCATAGTAACATTAGCACCGCGATGTGAAGCAACTTACTGGCTCACTTCAGAACAGGTAGGAGAACGAATTTTGCATCCAAAACAACTCTGCGAGGGAGTATACATGGCCGGTTCAATATCTACAATTATCCAGGGAAAAATACCAGTAAGAATACTAAACACCAGAGACAGGGAAGTACGCATTAAGTGGATAGAACCCGAATCAGAACCACCAAAAGATTATGACATAATACAAGCTAATGAGGTAAAAACATCACAAGAACGAGTTAATCAAGTACTAAACACTTTGAATTTGAATAATTTAAATGAAGAGGAAAAACGTGAAGTACGCTCGTTATGCATGAAGTATCATGACATTTTCCATATCGAAGGTGATCCGCTTACGGTTACTCCAGTAAAACAAGCACACATTGCAATAAAGGAAGGAGTAGCTCCAATCTACAGCAAACCATACAGAATCCCACATGTTCAAAAGGAAGAAATCCAAAAACAAGTAGAACAAATGATAGAGGATGGTATAGCTGAACCTTCTGTTTCAGCATGGAACTCGCCCATACTGGTTGTTCCAAAGAAACCAGATCCGATCACGGGGGAAAGAAAATACCGGTTAGTGATTGATTACCGTAAGGTTAACGACAGAATTCAGGATGATAAATTCCCATTACCGAACATCGCAGACATTTTTGACATGTTAGGAGGAGCTCAATACTTTTCTTGTATTGACTTACGCCAAGGTTACTATCAAGTAAAATTAAGCCAGGAAAGTAGACCCTGTACTGCGTTCTCCACAGAAAAGGGACATTATCAAATGACACGTTTACCAATGGGTTTAAAAATCTCCCCAAGTGCCTTCTCACGCATTATGTCTATTGCCATGTCTGGATTAACGTACTCAAGATGTTTCATCTATTTAGACGATCTCATAGTCTTTGGTAGAAGTTTGCAAGAACATAACAAAAATTTGGCGGACGTTTTTCAACGACTCAGAGAGGTAAATCTTAAAATACACCCCAGCAAATGTATATTTCTCCATAAGGAAGTTTTATATCTTGGGCACATAATTTCTGAAAAGGGCATATGTCCCGATCCAGAAAAATCTAAGATCATTAGAGATTATCCGGTGCCTACTAATGCAGATGAAGTGCGTAGATTCGTTGCATTTGCGAACTATTACAGAAAATTTATTCCGAATTTTGCGGCTATTACAATACCATTAAATGCACTACTCAGGAAAAAGGTTACATTCAATTTCAGCACCGACTGTAAAAATGCGTTCGAAACACTTAAAGATATTCTCGCCAGCCCAAAAGTCTTACAGTTCCCCAACTTCGATAAAGAATTCATTTTGCGAACAGATGCCTCGGGATATGCGCTAGGAGCTGTGTTATCAAACTTCGATGAAAGTCCTCTTGCATACGCAAGTAAGACGCTTAATGCAGCAGAGAAAAACTACTCCACAATAGAAAAAGAACTACTTGCAATAGTATGGGGAATAAAGCATTTTCGACCGTATCTTTACGGGCGCCGATTTAAAGTATTAACTGACCACCGACCATTAGTATATCTATTTTCTTTGAAAGAACCCTCAAGCCGACTTACGAAATTCCGACTTTTATTGGAAGAATACGATTTCTACGTGGAATATGCACCAGGAAAAGATAATTGTGCGGCGGACGCACTAAGTCGCATAAAAATAACTTCCGATGAGTTAAAAATTTTATATGCAGGAGTAACAACTAGAGCACGCGCAAAGGAAAAAAAGAGTGAACAATCCGTGGAGAAATCGGACGAAGCAAAATTACAAGAACTTCTAACCCCCAGAGAACACAAACTAGCAATGGTAGAATTGAGAACAGTAAAAACTCTTAAGGATACGGAATCATTTGCAAACTTTAACGGTGAAGATATAGTAGTAGGTCCAAATCAAGTCTTAGCATTCGTACCTGAGAAAAATTGTTTATTATTAGAATGGACAGATAGCACTACCGCCTGCTCGACTGCGTTTGGCAAAATGCTGTCGAAGGACGTGCAAAGAATCTGTGAACCATTGTCTATAAAAGATGCTTATATAACGACTAAAGAGTTTAAAAAACTTATGGATGGCCATCCACACAATAATAAAAATAGATTGAAGAAGCTTATAAGCGAAATGTTGAATATAAAGGTGCACCTAATGACTAATATAATTGAAGTAAAGGATCCAGGAATGCAGAAAATACTATTAAATGATTATCACGTATTACCAACAAGCGGACACGCAGGGGTTATGCGGATGCTAAAGAATTTAAAGAAGAAATATTATTGGACCGGTATGCAAAATGATGTAGTAGCTTATGTTAAACATTGCCAAAGTTGCCAAAGAAATAAACATATCCAGCCAAACAGACAACCAATGACTATAACAACGACAGCGGAAACATGCTTTGAAAAAATATATATGGATTTAGTAGGACCATTGGACGCAACCGAACGAGACTCTCGATACATCCTTACCCTGCAAGATGAACTAACAAAATTTATCGAAGCAATACCTATCCCAAACAAAACAGCTAACACAGTAGCCAAAGCTTTTGTCGAGAATTTCATATTAAAATATGGAATTCCTGACCAAATCGTTTCGGACCAGGGAACAGAATTCATAAACCAAATTTTTAAAGAAATTTGCAAGTTATTGAAAATAGAACAGTTACACTCAACAGCCTATCATCACGAGAGCATTGGATCTTTGGAAAATAATCACAAAAATTTAGCTTCATATCTACGAACATACACCTCAGATCAACACAGTGACTGGGATGAGTGGCTTCCTTACTACGTATTCAGCTATAATACATCAATACATTCCGAAACTAATTACTCACCTTTTGAGCTAGTTTATGATAGACAATGCAAATTACCATCAAACTTAAGCAATAGAATAGATCCGGTTTATAATTATGAAGACTACGCAATAGAACTGAGAAACAAAATACAAACAGTACAGAAAGATGCTAAACAAATACTGCTGAAGGGGAAACAGAGTAGGAAAAATAATTACGATAATAAGTTCAATACAAAGGCCAAGAACTTTGAAGAAGGTAGTTTAGTATTATTGAAAAATGAATGTGGTAAGAAGTTAGACCCAATTTATACAGGTCCTTACGAAGTTTTAGGTGAAAAGGGAGTAAACTGCGTCATAAAAATAGGGAATAAGCAAGCAACGGTTCATAAGAACAGAATCAAGTCTTTCTACAAAGTATAAAAAAAAAAGAAAAAAAAAATCTCTATATATATAAGAAATGAAATAAAATAAATACCTATACATATGCATATAAATATACCCTAAAATACAGTTATATACACCCGGGTTAGCATTAAGAAAAAATGAATTAATAAATAAATTAGGATTAAGAAAAAATGAATTAATAAATAAATTAGCATTAAGAAAAAATGAATTAATAAATAAATTAGGATTAAGAAAAAATGAATTAATAAATGAACTAGTATTAAGAGAAAATGAATTAATAAATAAACTAGTATTAAGACAAAATGAATTAATAAATAAACTACTATTAAAAGAAAATGAATTAATAAATAAGCTAGTATTAAGAGAGAATGAATTAATAAATAGGCTAGTATTAAGAATTAATCAAGAAAATGTCAAAAGAAATGAAATGGAAAAATAACGCAAAAGTCACGGCTAAGTAAATGATGAAATCAAGTAAGGTTGACATATGGTACGATTACGAAATATAAAACTAAATATTGTAATTTACATGTACTAAGGAAATATAATAATACACCGGAAAAAATACGTCAAAGAAAAAAATCTATTTAAAAATATATTTTTCTTTTCTCTTAGGGGTGAGGTGTGACATACCGCGCAATAAATTAATGGTCATTCACCTTTACTCCATATACTTTCGTCGAAATACAATTATGCAAGCAATGCAATATGTAAGCATGGCTAAAAGTTATTCACCTTTTGTTCTATATACATACGATATACATATCTTACGCTAGAATTAGTAATCAATAATTGTACTGTAAAATGCGGTGTAAGCATTATTTTGCCTATAAAAACACAAATAATTATTGAATAAATTAGTCTAAAAAGTTACACCTAGCTAGTTGTTTGCTTTTCTCTGGACTCTCTGGTCAATACATCGGCATCCTTGCCTGACCATAGCAACCCACCAATACATCGGCATCCTTGCCAGGGTTATAAAAATCCACTAACATCGGCATCCTTGCCAGGGTTATAAAAGTCCACTAACATCGGCATCCTTGCCAGTGGCACACATCATCCCCATAGCATAGACGTACAAACGTCATAAAAGAGAGAGGAGAAAAATAATTAAGTTTATAATGGACAGCGGAATATCTTAAGTTAATCTATGCTACTAGATACAAAAATGATGTGATTATTCGGCGAAATGTACGCAGCCTGCTGGCGGAACAGCGATGTGGGCAGAATCGATGATCGGCTTGATTCCTTGCTAGGATGTTTTTCTATGCCAACCAACACCACAGGCACGCGACAAGTTAGGATCTCCCCGGATCGCGCCGTAACATTTTAAAGATAAAAATTTTGGTTTTCTTGAAGACATTTCTTAAAATAATAATTAAAAACTCTGAACAAATTCGCAGTTGCTCAAAAACTGTTGCCACAAAAAATGCACCAAAGACTGACGACCTAAATACGAGACGACAGCATGCGGTTACCGTTATTATTTTACAGTTATCTTACAGCCTTATTCCAAGAGTCACGGAACTCGCCTCGTCTTGCTTTTACGTCGCGGTCACCGGACTATACGTTTATTTTACAGCCATTGTTATATGCCAAAAAGGTCCTAGCGCACAAGATACAAATTTTAGTGATGGTAGACGAAAATATTATAATTGTGGTTAATTGCAATTAATAAAAAGCTTATAAGTTTGTTTTTTTTCGCGAAAACAGGTTTGCAAACGTTGCTAAAATATAGAATAAACTTGGCAAATTATATGTAGATTAATATATGTGCTATTGTATATTATTTCGCTTAAATTGTAGCAAAAAATAGTTTTTCTCTTTTTGGTAGTGTGCAACAATGAAGCAATTTCAATTTCACACATAAGTCAATTCTTGAAGTGCGTGCGTTTATAAGTACTCGTAAATACTTGCAAATAATAAAATAAAACAGTGCATTTTTATTTTGGTGCATTTTGCACTTTTTATAAAAATCAAACAAAAATTTAAAAAAGTGGATTTCATATAAATATAACTAAACAAATTTTTATAGAGCATAAATATGAAGTGCAGAGTTATATTGTTCTGAAATTAAAGGGTTTTCCAATAAGAGGTGTACTTTTGAATAGCCCGCTATTTCGGTAGCTGTCACTTTTGAAGCTTTTATTTTTGACATTTGACAAGTAGAAAGTACACCATTACTAAAAATGGAACGATACACGTCGCAACAACGCATTGAAATTATTAAAATTCACTACAAAAGTGGTGAAAATTTTGCAGTCACAGTTCGCAAAACTAAAGCATTGTTATCTCTCGAAGAGGTGATCACAATTGGCCACCGAGATCTAGTGATTTAACACCTTGCGACTTCTTCCTTTGGGGCCACGTGAAAGATAAGGTCTACGCCAACAGCCCAGCGTCGATTCAAGACCTCAAAGATGGAATTCGTGAGGCTCTAAAACAATGTCATTTTTGTATGAGACGAGAACTAAAAAGCACTCGTCTTATTTAAGACGATAATCGTCTCTAACTCGTCTCTTAGAATACATCAAGACGACCAAAGTTTACGTCGTTGACGATTTAGAGATGATTTTAAGACGACCGTGACTCTAAGAATACCTAAGACGAGTGAGAGACGATTTAAAAACGATTTAGAGACGACCGTGATTTTTGGAATAAGGCTATTATACAATACATACTACGTATTTACGTCGTATTTTGAAAGTATCAATCAACAAATTTTTGTTCACGCCACTGAGGCTAAAGTTGTTCACACTATAGAGTACCAAAAAGACAAAATTGACTGTTCATGCTAGCGGGGTGTTCATGCCATGGAGGGTTCACCTACCTAGATTACACTGTATATATAAATGCAAGATTACACTGTTATTATTTGCAAACGACGAAGCTTTTATAGCGAATGTTGTAAAAAAGACACCGACAGAGATCGCTGATGACGAACGTTGGCATGTTCCGAAATAGCTATCCGATCTTGCCAGTCAAGTTGCTAGTTCAAATCCTGTTGCAAATGAAACGGTGAGCCGAAAAAATATGGGTGGTGTATGTATATGCATCACGCAATAATATAATAAATATATTCATATTTTTCAGCGTCTAGAGATATGCAAATTAAAATAATTGATTTGCAATAAGTTCAATACAATAACAATGCTTTTAACATATACCTATATCTCTAAAGCCATTAAATGAAAGTATGAGTACTTAAAGTTGGATTTATATTGGATAAAAACATTGGCTTCTTCATTAAACAAAATTTTGAGACTGAAGCAAAAACCAACTCAATAATGATATTCGATGACGTAGCTTGTTAGTACCAAAACAACATTCAAAAAACATTCGAGAGTACTTTTGTATGCGTACCCACAAATGCATTGATTATTTTTATTTATGTCAAACATAAACAAGAATTCCCAAACATTTGGTGTGCGATAGTGCCAACATGATTATTGTTATTTGTGTCCTCTTGGACAACAGGAGCTGAAGAAACAGAAACGTAGACCTAACTTTCAATCCAGTTCTGTCGTAGATCTCCATCATTTGGGAACGTTGGCTTTTGGCCACTCGAGGATCCGAGTAACAAGTGGTTCGGCGTAATTGCCTCGTCTTCGTCAGAATCCAGCGGTACGAATATTAACGGGCGAGAGTTTACGATGTACTCTATTTCACAAAACGCGTTTTTAAGAGTCTCATCTTTGAACTTCATGTCGGGGCACGAGTGTTTCAGTACGATTTTCACGGAGTACGGTCGTTCTCATATACCGCCCATATGGGGCGCCGCAGGAGGGTTGAACTTCCATTTTATTTTGTCGAACTTGTGCGAGATTTCCGAGTAGTTTATTTCAGCAGTGAGCAGCTTGGCTGTTGCTCGAAGGTTCGTGCCATTATCAGTGTATATTTCCTTCGGTGTTCCTCTTCGCGCAATGCAATTCTGGATGCACATCACGCACGATCCGCGATCAAGGCTGTGGGCTATTTCAATGTGGAGGGCTCGGGCTGTGAGGCAAGTAAACAGAACGCCCCACCTCTTTTCGCGCCTTCTTCGTACGGCTACATAGATCGGTCCGAAATAGTCTATTCCAACGTATGTGAACACGCGTACGTAACAAGCTAATCTGGCCATAGGAATTGGGGACATCTGTGGTACTTGTGGTATTGCGGAGGCGTTTTTGCACCGTTGACATAGACTCCTGACCGATCTGTATAAACCACGTAGTTCCCACATGGTATCTGCTTCTGATTCGGTTGATCGTCGTTTCGTGCATCAAGTGATGCAAATATGGCTTATGCGAAATTTATAAATATATGCGGAGAATGCTGGATAGATAAAAATGGATTTTCTTGTGATAAGCAAAGATGATCCAATTGATAGTGGAGATTATAGAATGGGATTTGTTATATGTATATATACATTCACAAATTATATGGTTAGGTTCTGTTATATTAATTTCTGTTTTTTAATTTTAATGTTTATTAATTTCTAATAGCTGTTCAAAAGCTGATCAACCTATTCAAAACCTGATCTGATAAACTATCGCTAAAATGGATGGGAACATATTAAAAGATCTGATAAAAACTAGACACATATTAAAACAGAAATTTAGGAATATCTTTATATTCTTTATATATATATAAAGAATATATATCTTTAGGAAAAGCAGATTTAGAGAAATAAGTAAAAAAGGCATTTACCCCCTTACAAAACTTGTAAAGGAATAGTCAAACACAAATTATAATACAAATTATAATAAGGAAAAGCATAACATTAAAAATAGTAAGATATCACTAAAAGTAAAAACAAGTACTCCAGCTGCAACCCGAGAAGTCGATTTTTTAAACGAAACTTTTATCAATAGTAATTAATGACGATGACGATAACTTTTTCTCTCAAATGGAAGATGCAGAAGTGAACAAATCAACCAAAACAAAATTATTCTCTAAGCTCAATACTACAAGGGATGATCAGAAATCTACTGAATCAATGCTCTATTCTGAATTGGAACAGCAGCATGTGTTGGATATCACATATGGACCATTCAATGGATCGGATTTTAGTGGCGAATCGGAAATAGCGCTGTCACATTACTTAATAAAATAATAATATCCGATAATAGTTGGAACCTTTACACCTGGATTGCTTCAATTATTATTAGAAGCATCAAATTTTAACAAAGCAGACGATCTTACAAAAACTACAGGGTTAGGCGATTGAACTGTTACCTATTCAAACGACCATTTTTTTTTTGGGTGAAATCATTTTTTATTGATTCGAATTATTTATTTTTTTCAGAGTTTTTACAGTACAATAAGAGTTTAATTCTTTTACAGCACTAAGCATAAAATATTGAGCATTAAGTATAAAGTATTATTAATTATAAATTATAAAAAGAGCTTATAACTAGAAGAGTAAGGAGAATAAGTATCAGAGAAGAATAGAAAAGTAAAAAAGCAAAAATTATAAATAGAAAAAGTGTTAGATGTTAGAGAGTAGAAAAATTATTAATAACAGTTCTTCTGAAGATCTCCCGGCTAGTCACATCCTTACTACATCGTGGCAGCGAATTCCATAATCTAATTGCATTCCATGTACAAAAATGTGTGGAAATATTAAACATTTTAGAATCCATTCACTTTAGCTCGATGTAGCCACGTTTTGCCTTGACTATGGCCTTCAAACGGTTAAAAAATTAGTTGCATGCTGCACGAATATGATCTTCCGTTATTTTGGCCCATTCACAATGGCTTTCTTCAGTGGATCCATACTGGCATAGCTTTTAGTTCTCCTTGTTCTCCAAAATGGCCTAGATGCAATAGTCCATCGGATTTGCATCTGGCAAATTCGAAAGCCATTGTGTGGACGAAATGAAGTTCTTGGTTCACACGAGCTTTATGAGACGGTTCCGAGTCTTGATCGAATGTCCAGAGTGTACGACCAAGATGTTTGCGTGCCCACGACTTCAAAGTAGCTTCCAAAACATTTTCCCGATAATAAGTCGCATTGACTTTCATACCAGGCTCGATGGAAAAGATTGAACAGCGTCTATCACTTTCCGAACCATTTCAGGTGATGTTGCTGTTTTCTTTCGTCCACCATCATAGCTTTAGGTATTGCTGCCTGTATCATTATAACGATTTATGGTGCGATACACAAACATTTTATTCACTTTGAGATGCCTGAGCTCACGAACAATAGCTGGTAGTGATTTTCCACCCAAATATTGTATAACGCAATCACACTATTACATTTGAATTCCATTTCGAAAAACTTTTGTTGTATAAAACTTGGACGCAAGTGCTTGTGGTAGCTTCTAAACAATATAAACAGCTGTCATTGGTATGAACTGTATGAAGCTGAATCTTTCCAAATGCAAGCAAATTACCTTCTATCGTGCGGCCCACATTATTGTCAACTATTCTATTGGAGGCCACTCCAAGTCATATAACTATATATATAATATAATATAACTATAACTTAGTCATATAACTAATAAGGCTTACAGCATATTGGGATTCATTAAACGGTGGGCTAAAGAATTTATGGAGCCACATGTAACACAGATTCTATATACCTCTTTGGTTTGCCCTATATTGGAATACGCCTCACCTGTGTGGTGTCCTAACTACAACTGTTATATTTCTCAAATCGAGTCAGTTCTCTAGAATTGATTAGAAAATGTTATGCTTTTAAAACAATTTATCCTTAATAATGTAATTATTAAAAAATAATTGCGACCAAATATTTATTTTCGGAATTTTTATTCCAAATTTTAATTTTGGTATTAATTTTCTCAAAGACTGTTTAACGTAGGAACGTAATTTAAAAAGGATATGAAGAAGCGGATATTTGCAGAAGTTATATAGACCTATCCATTATTTTTTAATATTATTTTTTCCGATGTTAAGTAGGATTTTTATAAAATGGCCCCTCCCGTCTAAACAGGTGGAAATTGTCCCTTCCCCTCCCATAGGATTTTTTGTCTGTACCCAACCGACACGCCCTAGTCTTTTTTCCCTCTTATGCGAAACACCCTCTATAAGTATACAGGTGGTAAGATGTTACAAAAAGCATAGACGTGCAGGTTGGGTCGGTACAAAAAAAATCGTATATGAGGGAGGGGGTATATCACCGCCGTTAAACCCGACTTAAAATCGAAAAAGAAATGACGGTAATATCTAGATCATTTGTAAATATTGGTTTTTTAAAGTAAAATATTTTCTCCTCCAAGTGCGTCGACAAACTTTTCAAAATCTAGAAATGCTATACATCTGGGAATTTTAGCACCTGATCGAAAATTGTCTGCAGATGGTCGAGGTGAAATTCCGCCGTTTTACAAAAATCTGCCCCCAAATGGTTGAAATGGACATGTCAGTGCTTTAAAATACCATAATTCGGAAGTTATAAGGCCTAGGAATTTGAAGTCTCGCATGGTGATTGGTAGAGGTAAACTAAGATTGTGCGAAAACCCGCCTCTAAGTGATTGAAATGGGCGTAGCAATGCTTTAAAAGGCCATAATTCGGAAACTATAAGACTGAGGAAGACTAGGAATCGGAAATCTTGCATGGGGATTGCTTTTACACTGTGCAGGTGTTCTGTTGCAGGTGCATTACAAACGGATTATGTGAAAACTCCGCCCCTAAGTGTCTTTGATCCGAAGAAAGACGGTAAATAGAAGGCGGCCGAGCAAAGCCGCCTTAGTATAAAATTTATACTAATCAGCAAAAAGGGTAAGTATGTATTTATTAAATAAGTATGTAAGGCGAGTCTTAACCCTAGTCACATGCTAAAAAAAGTTCATAATTTTATGTTTGGGTCGAGTTCGACCCAAAATTGTGGATTATATTATCAAATAATTTTATTTTAATTTTAGAACAATAAATAAGTATGTAAGGCGAGTCTTAACCCTAGTCACATGCTAAAAAAAGTTCATAATTTTATGTTTGGGTCGAGTTCGACTCAAAATTGTGGATTATATTATCAAACAATATTTTTTTAATTTTAGAACAATTTTAGTTTTAATAATAGCTTCATATTCGTCCAGAGTAATAAAAACAACCAACAATAACCAGAAAATTTGGTATTCAATGTTTTAATATGTATACAATATCAAATTAGTTTAGTTAAACAATTTATACACACATTTCTATTGTGTTGCCTTTTACATATGCTTTTTAGGCAAAATGAAGAATGCAGGCTAATTCTGTTTTATTGTTCATTTGAAAATTTTTTTTCTACTACACAATAAGAACATCTCGAACGTTTATGTTCTGGATTTTCAGGAACATGCATTTGTTTGGAAGTGCTTGATCTAATATCGAGGTCATGTTCAGAACATTCCATCAAAATTTCTCCTTTTGGCCTTCTTTTTCTGTTCTGCATTATAGGTTGAGCTAGACTAAAAGCAACCTCCTGTAAAAATACTTTTCTTCGATATTTTCTAATATTAGAAACCCAATCTAAATTTATATCCACCCAGATTATAAGTGCGTTCAATGCAGAAATTTTTTCTTTTGCAGTTGTATGAAGCAAGCATTTTATCTACAGTGTCCACGCTGCCCTTAGTGTGATTGTGGAACTCGATTATTTCTGGCAGTTTTTTTGGTTTTTCTCCAACAATGGGATCGTGGTACATAGTGCTTTGGACGATAGTTCATTTGTCCTTTCTTCCTAAATATGAGACTAAAGTTGTGTTCTTGGTAAATGCAAACACTGAGGAGTGAACGGAGGAGTTTTACATTGCAAAAGCTTTGGAGGAATACTGTAACGAGTTTTTAGTTTCCAGCCTGGATGAAGCTCAGTCTGTCCAGGGTTCGCTTAAAGGGGTCTCGTAACCCTCCAAGTTATTCAACCGCCTCACGAATTTCAAACGACTGTTCTCACAGTCTAGCACTGACTCTTTGCAGAGTTCAGCTCGGTGGATTGGCTGTATTGGTTTTTTACTCTTATATCTACTTAACAATTTTTATAAGTTATTATACGTACAATTAAGTCGGTTTTTGCCTACACGGATCTAAGGGCAGAGTGCCACGCAGCAGACGGCTGTACAGTTTACCTATGTAAATCACTTAAGCAGGAGTTTCTTAACCAGCGTGTTTCTCTACGGAAGGTCTACGGTAAGGGCTTGAAAGCGAAAGTGCTTCCCGGCGGAAGGCCTAAAGTAAGGGCTTTGGAAGCTCAAGTGCTTCCCGGCGGAAGGCCTTAATTTATACAGCGGAAAGCGAAAGTGCTTCCCGGCGGAAGGCCTAAAGTAAGGGCTTGGAAGTTCAAGTGCTTCCCGGCGGAAGGCCTTAATTTATGCAGGGGAAAGCGAAAGTGCTTCCCGGCGGAAGGCCTAAAGTAAGGGCGTGGAAGCTCAAGTGCTTCCCGGCGGAAGGCCTTAATTTATCGAATCAAAATGCTGGTTAGGTTAATCTCCTGTTTAAGGGATTTTCCTACCGGTGGCGTGCAAATATGGTTGCACGCCGGTGGCCTGCGCCGATAGGTGAATGATAGGGCATTCACCGCGGACCGAAGTCGATAGGTAATATATAGGGATATTACCACGGGCCGAAGCCGATAGGTGAATGATAGAGCATTCACCGCGGACCGAAGTCGATAGGTAATATATAGGGATATTACCGCGGGCCGAAGCCGATACGTGAAGTCGCAAGATTGGTTTAAGATCTTAACTATAAGGCTTACCTTATACTCAGCGCAACTCGAATTGGAATATTTTTGCCGTGGCCTTTTATGAGCTGGCTGCCGTAAACGGCACGCGAATTATATGCACGTAGTGAGCGCAAACTACTAGTGTCGATCATCACATTGTACATTGTGTGTTTGTATGTATGTATGATGACGAAACTGGTTTTTGTGTTTGTTTCTTCTGTTTTCTGTTGATGCGTGTATACAAGAGTACAAACACACATACTAAAAGAATTGATGCGAAGATAAAAAAAATCTTTTGATCGCTGGTAGGATTTGAACCTGCGATATGCGGTTTCTTAAGCTAGGGTTTGTTTCTAAACAAGCGAAAAAATGTGTTTTTGTCGCCTAACGCTGCGACTGCGTTGCGACTGTGTTTATGCTATTCTTCGTTCTATCTTACTTATTTCTATATTCTTATATTTCTAGTTTATTAATCTTATTTATAATAATTTTATATTTAGCTTATTTGTAACGTGTGTACACGTTACAATACTTCGCTTATTTTTGCGTAGAGTCCCAACCATTGTCAACTTCAACCATTTTGTCAACTTTGGGAAGTTTGTGCCCAACTTCGTAGGATGAGAACGAATTGTCCATTGTTACGTTTTGACCACGTAATCCTTCAACCAAATCTAGGACAACCCTCTGGCCCTGGTTTCGTTCAGGTTGAGAACCAGAGTGTTTTCCTAAATATGGTTGAATCCTCCACACATAATATGATGTGGCACAAGTGAGTACCCAGAATTTTATTCCGTATCTTTCGGGCTTATTTCGGGCATTTATTGTCTAAATCTGCATCTTCCGTGAAAACCTAGCAATTTTTCATTCACAGTCATTCACTGGGATTGTAAAACATTGGTGGTAGTTGTACCCAATTGTCCCAAAAATTTCTTATAGGAGCTAATTTGTCGTTTACCGACACTACTGCGAGTATACGGTTTGTCGAATCTCAAAATAGATGTCATACGCAGAGACATAATCATTCTAAAAATAGATCATCTATAATTTATATCGAACAAATCCTCAGTGTTTTCGTTTTTCGATCTGTAAAGATATCTGTATATTTGTATACGAAACGCCAATAATTCGGGTATATAAATTTACTTATATAGGCCGGAAAGCAGTAAAACTCCAAAATATGCATGTAATGTAGCGGTATCAATATTTTTGTGCTTTTCGGCATATTTGACACTTCAATACTCGTTACTATTCTTTATAATCAATTTCTCTGTATGAATTGGGAAAAACAAAACTGTTTCATCTTTGGAAATATACCCAATGTTCTCAGCAGAGTCTTCCTTCGAAAATATATCGCTTTCTCCTACTTCAGATGGGCATTCCTCGTATGAGTTTTCAATGAATTCCTCTTCAGATTCATCCTCCTCAGCACTGACTTCTCCATTTTCTTCCAAAATTATGCGCAATATTTCAGCATTTGATATGCTCGGAATTTTCTGTGACTTCAGTTAGCAAGGAAACAACCTCACAGAAGAAGTAAAATATTCAATTTCGCGTACGATTAATGGTAAGTCAAACAGCTGATATAACAGGCCACTACTTACAATAAAAATTCAACGTTTAAATGCTGCCATTTCATAAAATATTTTTTATTTAGTCTTTATCATCAATCATAATATACTAAAACAAAAATTGAGAACTTATTTGTAATGTTTTCGTATTGGGTCGAAAAAATTATGAAGTTTTTCAATAAGAGAGGCTACAAGTGAAAACTTTTTTTGGGCTTTTTAATATTTTTAAGATTTCCACCAAAAGTTATGGAAAATATTAAAATTGGTCGAAAACGATCCATGTGACTACGGTTAAGTCGAGTCCAACAGTAAGTGTACTTTAAATATGACTTTAAATACAATATAACTATAAATATGCGTCAATGTGTTTATTTATACACACAAGAAAACGATTTTACTCGAACGATTTTTTACGATTATACAATAAAGCATACTAATTGTTTTTTCAACATAAAATTTAAAATTACAAATTGTTATTTAATTAAAATTAAATTTAATCCTATTCCCGTGAAAAGATATTGTATAATTTCTTAAACCTTATTGAAAAATGAAAACACAAGGATGGCTTCAAACTAAGGTCGGTAAAACGACCATTTTAAGAACGATATATAAGTTAGCTTAAATCTTAAAAAGTTCAAAATATATTTGAATTTTCCATTTCCTCCCTTTAATTGGTACCCACAGCGAAATATTCGGAATACGCCGCAGCGTCAGAATCCAGAAAGTGAAATGTCATGTACTTGCCTTGTTTTCCGTTACTGTGGTTTAAGCAATATAATGCGTAACCCGATATAATTTATACTTCCCTCCACAACCTACTACTACAGTCAGTCTGTGCTTAGCTCCATCGTCTTACCTTCCTTACAGGAAAAAATGCAGTTTCCCCGACTCTGTTTTATAAGCAGTTACTAAGAGAAGTTTTTGACCAATCTTTATACTATTCCCGCACCTAGAAAACTATCATCTATCTAAATTTTTCATCGGTATTACATTGGTAGAGATAAATATTTAAAAATGAACTTTATTTCTTGCAATATATGTATTTATTAATATTATTTTCAAATTCTTCCAGATATGCAACTGAAAAACTGAATGCAAAGCCTGGTTTTTTCGCATCATTAGTCAATACGGTGGTTGAATTATTAGGAAAATCTTTTCCAGAATTAACAAAGGATCCCCAGAATATCATTGATATCATTAACGAAGAGGAACAACAATTTTTAAAAACCTTATCGAGGGGGCGGAATCTTTTAAATCGCACAATAATTAAGTTAGGAGATAAACATATTATTCCTGGAAATGTTGCTTGGCGTTTGTATGATACATATGGATTTCCAGTAGATTTAACTCGCCTTATGGCGGAAGAAAAAAACTTAAAGATAGATATGGAAGAATATGAATTCTGTAAACTAAACTCGTACAAATTTTCACAAGGCAGGGATGTGAAGGAGAGTTCTGATTTAAACTTTAATGTGCTTTCAATATCTGAGTTAAAAGATAATTTAATTGCTCCAACAGATGACTTATATAAATACAAATATGAAGCATTTTCAACTGACCGGTTTGCCGAATACAAATTTGAACCTTGTATCGGGAAAATTGTAGCAATTTTTCTAAAGAAGAAATTTGTTACAAAAGTGCATTCAGGGGAAAAGTGTGGAATAATTTTAGACAAAACCAACTTTTATGCAGAAGGTGGGGGACAGATCTATGATGATGGTGTGATGACAAAATCTACTGATGCAGCAAGTGAATTTATAGTCGATCGTGTATATAATCGCGGTGGGTACGTTTTACATATTGGAGTTGTTGAGGGAACTTTATGTGTTGAGGATGAAATGAATTTAGAGATTAACGAAAAAAGGCGATCACTTATCATGAAAAATCATTCTGCAACACATGTCTTGAATCATTGTCTGTTACAAGTTCTTGGAAAGGAAACTCTACAGAAAGGCTCTCTCGTGTTACCAGAAAAGCTACGTTTTGATTTCAATTCCAAATCTGCCATGAATATTAAGCAGATTGCTAAAACCGAATTGCTAATAAAAGAAATAGTTCAAAAAAATGTGCCGATTTATACAAAGGAATCAAATTTATCTGTTGCTAAAAATATACGTGGTCTTCGGTCTGTCTTTGACGAGGTGTACCCAGATCCAGTTCGGGTTGTTTCGTTTGGGATACCTGTTGAAGAACTAGAGAACAATATAGAAGGTGACGAAGAAAAGAGTACTTCGGTTGAATTTTGCGGAGGCACACATTTAAAACATACCGGACATATAATTGATTTCGTCATAAGTAGCGAAGAGGCTATTGCAAAGGGCATTAGACGCATTGTAGCTTTAACAGGACCCGAAGCAATAAAAGCTGTACAGAAGGCCGAATTATTATCAAAAGAAATAAATACTCTTAAAGCTATAATCGAAGAGGATGAATCTGATAGAAACACAAAATGGTATGTTAAGCAAATTGTAAATTTAACAGAGACTATTTCCAAAGCTAGAATTTCGTATGTAAAAAAAGAAGAAATGCGTAACATACTTAAGTTGTTAAAAAAAAATCTTGAAAACAGAGAACGTTCCATGAGGGCATCGGTCGCGTCAAACACGGTGGAAAAGGTCAAAGAGCTCTGCAAAGAAAAGCCTAATGCATTGATATTAGTAGAAAAATTAGAGGCAAGCAATAACACAAAAGCTATTGACTCTGCACTGAAACAAGTTCGAAGGTTAAATCCTAAAACTGCTGTTATGTTCTTTTCAACAGATAATGATTCAAAAAAAATATACTGTTTGTGTTACGTCCCAAAAAATGCGGTGGAAAAAGGACTTAAAGCTAATGAATGGGTCCAACATATTTCTGCTAAGCTAGGAGGAAAGGGCGGAGGAAAATCTGACTCTGCACAGTGTTCAGGAATAAATTATGAAGACGTAGATGAAATAGTTACTTCGGCAATTTCCTTTGCAAAAGATATACTCCAACTATAAAATTCTATACTGCTTTAAAATACAACTTCATTTAGTACAGTTAAAAAGCATTTCAAAAATACGAATGTTAAGCAAAATTAAGATTTAGTAAAGTTAACTATAATTTGAATCCTGTTTTAAGTAGGTAACTAAAGATTGTCTTCAAATTATATGTTCCTTTTACTACAAACATATTTTCTTTATTCTTTCTTTTATAATTAAATCTTGATGCATCTAACTGAATATCATTCGACAGCACACATGTGCTGTACTGTATAATTTCAGTTCGTATGTTTTATAAGTTTTATAGGAAATATATAAACAAAAAAACATTAAAAAAGAAAAAAGAGTCAAGATAATAAGAAAAAAAAAACATTTACAATTTTATACATGGGCGCACATTTCTTCACAACACCTGTGCTTACGCAATGCAGCAGTTCGGTTTAGGAGGAACTCTTCATCATTCATATACAAGTTTTTTATCAAAATGACGAAATATAAAAACTAGAAAACAAACATTTCAGTAGCTGGTGGGTAGCCACGGTTTTTTTTATACTTCTGCATGTCGTTTAGGTGTTGTAGGGCAGAATCATTGCTCTGTTAATAACAGCGCTTAACGCTGCTATCACCACATACCTTTCGGCCCAGTGGTTAACAATGCTTAACGTGTAGTAATTCATATTTCTAGGCCGCACTTTAATAGTGAAGCTCGGGAGGACAAAGTTAAATCACATACCACAGTCTATGGCCTAAATAAAACTGAACGCGAACGCATTCCAATAAGTGGAACATCGCGCTCAATTCAAAGCAAAATTCGCAATTTATTGTTAAGAATTATTGCTAAAAATAATTTTTGAGATAATTGCAAAATCGATGCGGAAATGATTCTGGCCAATAACGAATCCAAAAGATATTCGAACCGTCCAAAAGATACCGTCCGTAAGTTTTCGGACAAGCCACTTTTCCACAAAAACAGATGAAAATCGCCACTTCTTTTCATTTTAGAAATTAAAATAATATTTTGGTTTATTAACAATATATTTACTATAAGTAAGTTAATAAGTAAGTAATACTTTATAATATTAACTTAACTTACCAATATAATTTAAAAAGTAATACATTTCTTTTCAAATATGATTTTCGTCAAAAAGTGCACCTTTCACTTTTACTACTTTTGACGATATTTTTGGCCTCCTGTCGATTAGTTTCTGTATTGTTTGAAGTGGTATGCATCTCTTGTAGAACATTTCAAAGATTTTCTTTCAATATAGGACATATTTTTCGGACCTCCCTGTCCAGTTGATCGCAAAGAAGCTCTATGGGGTTAAGGTCAGGTGACTGGGCAGGCCATTTCATATTCCTTAAGGTTCCTTTGCGTTCTTCTTCTTCCAGATAATTTGTTTGTAGGTCTCCTTATTCATGATCCCATCAATTCGGATGAGGTCTCCAACCCGGCGGAGCAGAAACATCCCCAGACCATTATAGAACCACCGCCATGCTTCACTGTTGGAACCACACAGCTAGGATTCCTCTTTTCTGCAGCTGACCGTCGAACGAAGATTCTCCTCTTTTGTCTAAAAATTTCAAATTTGGATTCATCTGTCCATAAGATTTTCGACCACTGATTTTTTGTGCAATGGTGCTCCTGTCCCCAATCCAGCCATTTGATTTTATTTTGTGGTCGTAAGAACAATAACAACGCTTTTTATTTCAGTTTCATGTCTAATTCGGCACTCCTGCCTGACATGAGAAAAGTCCACAAGTTCAGCACTTTAGTGCCTTTGGCAACATAGGTAAAAAGGGACCCAACTTCTTCACATCGGCCAGATCCCTACGGATGTCTACAAATTTGGCACATCCTTGCCTGTGCCACCGTTGTCCGTGATCCTCCACGTCGAAGGATCAACGATAACAAATCCCTTTTCTCACAACAATTTTCCAATAGCACTGTCCAGGATTCCTCTCGTGGAAGGATCTACGACATAAGGTTTGTCCTGGTATCCTACTGGAGGATGCAGGATACAACATTTTGGCGCAGCCGTTTTTTTCGATACAAGGATCGAAATAAATAAAAATAATAACAAAGTTTTTATTGTATAAACAAAACAAATAGAAATTCATCGAACGATATCCATGTCATGCCAACCTGTCACAGTTCTTCATTAAGCCCTTAAGGACAAGAAAGATGACCATCCTAACATACAACCAAAAAATTGTTGCAAATATGATATATTTTAATATTACATACTTTAAATTGTAATTTTAGAAAACAATTTATTACAAATATAAAAATAAATTTAAAAGTATTATTTTAATATGTTATAATATGTTTACGTAAAAAATTTTTTTTATTTTTTTACAATTGCAATTTAAATTGTAAACTTTAATAAAAGTTATAGGCAATCCAAAAATAAATTATTCTGCGGTTGTTTTACACAACCATCTTTAGGAAACAAATTTTAAACTATGTTTATATTGAAGTTATAATTTTTGTAAAATAACAAATGAAAGAAGTCAATGATAAACAAAGAAAACTGTATCTTTTTTACTAACAAATTAGTTTATAGCAACCAGGCAAGCAGCAATAGCTGCAAGAAATAAAAAAAACGATTTGGCTTAATTGCAAGATATTCATTGCAACAAGAAGTAGCCGTATTACCTAAATTAAAGCTGAATAAGCACAATTAATTGCTTGCATAGAAGCAATTAATTATAAAAATAAATATCCAAAATGAATACTTAAAATGATGAGTATAAGATAATTATTGGCAGAATCCCTATAAGAACAAGCATATTTAGAATTACAAAAAACCACAATAACTGATAAGACAGTTGGGAGAATTCATAGCAAAAATTTGGGCAATCTTAAAGGAGACAGTAGGCAATAAAGAATAATTAGAGTTGTGACGACAATTTTCGAAAGTCGAAAATTACCGCACAACAATATTGCTTCACCAATTCGCCAAAGAAGTAACCCTGATTGTGGGGAAAACTCACAAACAGAGCAACGAACAACAACGGGAACATGTTTGCGAACTAAGCGCAACACAAACAGAACAACGAGAACATGTTTACGATCTCAGCGCAACACAGCCAAAGCAACGAAGAACAACGGGAACATGTTTGCGAACTAAGCGCAACACAAGCAGAACAACGGGAGCATGTTTGCGAACTAAGCGCAACACAAACAGGACCACAGAACAACGTTAACATGTTTGCGAACTAAGCGCAACACAGACAGAACACAAGCAGAACAACGGGAACATGTTTAGGATCGCAGCGCAACACAGCCAGAGCAACGAAGATCAACGGGAACATGTTTACGAGCTGAAAGCAACACAAGCAGAACACCGGGAACATGTTTGCGAACTAAGTGCAACACTTGCAAGAAACATAGCAACGACGAACAACGGGTACTTGCTTACGAACAAACTTGGAAACCAAGAACAAGCAACTCAGAACATATAAATACACAAGCAGCAGTACAGAAGGGATCAGTCAGCGAGCAGTCTAGTTAGAGTGCACATCGCATACGCGCAGCAGTCAGTGAGGATCAATCGATCAGTCCGTGAAGATCAGTAGATCAGTCACCGAGCAGTCAAGTTCTAGTAAACATCGCATCCGCGCAACGGTCAAGTTAGATCAGGCGATCAGTGAGTGAACATCGAAGATCAAGGAAACACACGGATCAGTCAACCAGGAGGCATAGTGAGATCCAAGGAGCGATCAAGCAGTGCAACAACAAACCACGACGTCCAGTGACCGGCGTACCGGAACCAAAACTTCACAGTTCGCTGTAACAAGGGAAGTATACCAACTAATAAGTGAACCACAAATGGAATAAATAAATAAATAATTAAAATAAAATACAACCGAATCCGAGTCTTGTAATTTGAACCCTGGAGGCCCGGTTCAAATTACATTTATCCCGGCCGAAAGTTCGTTACAGAGTTGATAAAAACTAGAGTAGGGGAACTAGGAGAAATCTCAAATGTAGAATAAACAGACCCCTTAGTAGAAGAACTGCTAGTGTTTTTAAATCATATAATAGAAAAACAGTTTCAAGAAGAATTAGTAAAGAACTTAGGAGAAGAAAACGAAAAATTAAGAGGTTTGTTAAATAAAGAAGGATTAACGGAAGAAAAACAAAACGTTAAAACAGGAATCAGCACAAAAATCAAGAAAGGATTGGGCATCCTTGGAGAGGGCATATACAAGAATTCAAGAATAGAAAGAGGAAAATAGACGTCTAAAACTAACTAAACTAGATAACGACCAGACACTATACCATAAGGAAGCAACCCCAGCCATAGTCAGACCGAAGGGATATCAATCATTTTCACTTCCTAAATTTATACAACCAGGGGCAGACCAATCTAAGATGGGTATAGCAGAAATCGCGAAGATAAGCACTTTTGTACACAGTCACCAGACTTAAGAGGTGAGGTGTATAAATTTATGCAGGGATGTTAGATCTGCAAGAGAAGCGAATACAGGAAATATACAAGATTACATATATTGTATCAAACAGAGATTACATGGAGACGCTTATGATCTAGTCAGATCACAACGTTTTGAGAGTCTAGAAGAATTGTATTTAGTGATAAAAAGAGCTTCGGTTTCCCTAGATTCTCTAATACGAGGGTTGCCTTTTATATTTCGGGATTGGAGAACAAAAACAAATATTAATCATCGAAAATCACTTTATTGCTTTTCAAAATATTCCCCATGAAGATCTATCTAACGAGTTTTATTCGTGGGCTGGGATAAAACTCAGCGGTTCCAGGGTTCACCAAGGGGTCTCGTAACCCTCAGTTGAGTTTTATGCCGAATTATGCACTGCTGGCTTGTTAGTGCCAGCAAAATTTACCAATTCCGAAGGATTTGGCTCGGACGGAAAAATCGTTTATTTATTTACTTACAACTAATTTTCAATAATAAGTTTTTCCTATAATAAGTGGCAGCAGCGTCGCTAGTGTACACGGTTTACAAGCGAAGCTGCTGGTGTTACGCTACGGTTTGCGTATTCGGGTATGACGGCACTACGTCTCGGTTGACGTGTGTGTCACGGCGGTAATGATAACCTGCGGTCGGTATCAACGGAAAAGTCGCGGTTGACTTAATAAGGTACACTACGGTTTGCGTATTCGGTTATAAAAGTCGCGGTTGACTTAAAATGTCATACACTGGTATGGCCGAAGGCAGGGATTTGGTTGCTTACAGGAGTGCGACCAATTCGCTGCGATTCGGGTACCGAGTGTCCCTTATATGGACCGGCGGTAGCAAAGTTCGTACGAATTATATTCGTGCGTGGCATGATCGTGCCAGAGCTAATTTGTCGCTCATAAATGATCAGGGCTACCACTGTGGTGTTCAGTGGGTCAGGGTTGCTCACTATCGTATTTCTTAGAAACTAAGTATTATTATTAGGGATAATGTAACCCAAATGTTTAAAATCTATATTTTCTTTATTGTAATGACCCCTAGTTATGAGGTGGTTACTAATATGAATTGGTAGAGTGTCGTTTAATGGGAATAATAAGATTGATATGTGAACACTTACTTAACGTAAAGCACTGTGACACAAATTCTGTGTTACAAAACCCAAAACAAAACAGTGGAATTGGAAGGGAAATAATGTCAATCAGATGTCAAAACACAATTGTAAAAAAAATCAGGCAAACAAAAAACATAAATTTGGTCTGATGGTCTGTCAAACCAAATGTGAACAAAGCGGTGTAAACACTAATCAAATGCGTGATTAAAAATGCGCATTTGGGGTCGGTGTAAGCATAGCATAAGATTGTCTCAATCTCACGATAGGTCACATGACATTCTTGCAATATCAGTTCGCGCACAGTATCAATGGTTTTCGGAACAACAACTGATTTTGGACGACCTTCACGAAATTCGTCTTGGAGTGAACTACGACCACTATTGAGTTCACCATACCATCGATAAACACTGGTCCTTGATAGAGCTTCATCGCCAAAAATTAAATTAAGTTCATCCATGCACTGTTGCTGAGTTAATCCACGTCGAAAGCTGTAAAAAATAATCGCACGGAAATGTTCACGATTTAATTCCATTTTTGGGCCGAGATGAATCTTTTAAATTACTGTAAACAACACAAATAGCGCTCGTATGTCAAAACGTTCTGAGTGCGTATAACCTCAAAAATGTCCATCTTTACGATAGAGCTGTCAGTTGCCAGATTGCAAAACTAGGGTTGCCAAATCCCGAAATATAAAAGACAACCCTCGTAACAGGACTACAAAATTGTGTCCAATTACCCAATAAGGATATTTGACGATTCGGAAGACGGTTAAATACCCTACGAAATCAGGCCATTGAAATAAAGAGAAACTTATAAGGGTGTCGGTGATAGTGCACTAAACATGATAGCGACAACAGCTAGAACATAGTTTAAAGCAGGATTGAGAGATGCCACATTAAGTTTATATATGAAGTGTTACGAGAAAAACCCTAGAGGAAATGTTGGAAATAGCAATAGATACATTTACTACTGTACAAAGGAGCAGTTTACGTCAGCAACAAACGGTTTCACCAACAATCAACATGAATTCATTAGACTTCCATATAATGTTACCTAGACATAATAATGTGGAATATAAGTTCAGAAAACCGGAGGAAATTACCACAGAACAAATTAATGTCTTCATTCTATTGAAGATACAATACAATAAACGTGGGCATACGAGGGGAGACTGTTAAAGCCGAAAAAACACACCGTATTGCCAGAAGTGTTTAAAATGAGGCAAACTGGTGGTATGGCAACATCCACAAAAAGGAGACCAAAGGAAGTGGGGCTAACAACAAAAATCAAGAGCATAATAACCAAAGTCAAAGAAATCAGCAATGGAACGCCCCATCAATGTTGGAAACCAAACAAAGTCCAACAAAATTTGCAACCAAACGAAGACCAACAGAATTGGCAGAAACAGAGGTATGGAAAGCAGAAGCCGAATTCAGCAAACGGAATTCAAAAGAATCAATCTCAACGTGAATCTTGCAATAGGATAGGACATAATACACTCGAATGTTATGCAAAGAAGAATTGGGAGAAGTTCCAAAGCAACAGTCCGGGAAACTGTCAAGGGCCCAGAACAGGCCAATAATCTGGGTACCCAAAAATATTTGTAACTTAAGGCCAAATGAAGGAACAGTTGATTCATTCATGAAGGAGGAGGAATAGTTGATTCAGAGATGCAGAGATTCAAAGAGGAAAAACAAAATTGGAACCTAAAAGTTCCTTGGTCAATGTATAAGTTATCAAATAAGAATAGAAATACAGAAAGAGGAGTATCTAACTGAAATCAAACCCGGCTAAATGACGTGTTCATTAATTAATAGTATTAATTATTAAGGGAGAAGATATACTCTTCCATAATAACCTACTTTAGTTATAGAATAGTAAATAAGGGAAAAATAGGTTTAGTTAGACAATTAGGTTAGATAATCATTAAAATCACAAGATTCGCATTAATAGGAATAGAATAGATTAAAATACATTAAATACAAATTCTAAGTTATTATATGAAATATGAACAGTATCTTTACCGTTTTAAATACACAGCTATCACTATTGCACTTGCATTTATTATAGGAATAAATACACATGAAATCTATGAATAAAGAATTAGTTTATGCATAACCATAATTTACGCATCATATCTACACCTAGTTGTTATTGTTGCAATAGAAAATGTAAATAAATCTAAAATAAATAATTTTTGTTTTTTTAATAAATAGGTATAGTAGTATAGACACAAAACAAAAACTGAGAATTAAGGGATTAACGCAAGCACTGCAACAAAGCAGGTGTAGAAGTAGAGCAACCCAACACGAGCTGAATGTAGTGTCATCATTTTAAGATGACTTAAGATATCAAAAAAGGAAATAATGAAAAAAAAAGAAAAAACCCACAAAGGTGAATAACTTTTAATAAAACGGGGGAGAAAAAATAGAGAAATAATGAAAACATTGTTATATATATATGTATGTATGTATATACAATATTTAAAGTACAACTATCAACAATAATATACACATAAATATAAAAGTACATAGCACATAGAAAAAAGAACATATTTGTACCAATCTTTGTTGAAATACTTTTGAAGATAATATTTATAATTAATAGTCTAAAAAATTATATTCAACTGGAATAACCTAGATATCTTTGCAAGATTATTCAAGGTATCAAACTGATTAATTAAATATTAGAATAATATTTAAAATATATAAGAAGAACCCAACATGCAGAGAAACTGACCTGAATGCCGACCTGACCTTGTGCTACGAGAGCAGTACAAGACACGCACTCATTCTCCAAGAAGACACCACAATAGGGTGCCGAAACAGCAGCCAACCAACTCGAAGGGGGAAGGGTAGCTGTACCAAACAGCTGATCGGCTTAATAATAGCAACCAGCCAAGACAAGAACAGAATTGAGTTGCCGAAAAGGGGGGCAACAGTAAGATATTTAAGGAAATCCAGCAACAACAGCTTGAATCTGAAAATACTACATGCTAGTTGATGGCCGACACACAGTACCGTCAACAGCTTTGAGACCACAACCACCACAATAAGATACTCAGAAAGTAGGCTTGTGAAGAAAGGTAGCCAATCATCAGCTCTATATTAAGCCCTGCGAGTGGATTGCATGCTGACGTTTTTACGAATCTACGTTCAAGCAAACGTTCGTCCTAAGACAACATCAATTATTGCGTATAAGACCAAGATTGCATCATCGAGTGGCGGCGACGGTGATAAACCACCAATTAGACGAACGAAAAGCAGTCACAGGTTCGTTAGTTCAATCTACTGCGACCTATTCATGTGTGATGCAGAGCACGTTACAACAACAACAGTTACAAAAGTAAATATTGTGAACATAAGTTGAAATACCTTAAGTGGCGGCGATGTAAAAATTCGACGTGAAGCAAGAATACCAGCGCTTACATTACATTACAAATGATAATTCTGGCGAGAATCTTATCTTCAACCATCAACGTTTTCAGCGCATCTGACCTACATCCTACGGAAAGCTGCAGGTGCAGTGGCGAGCCTTTCCAGAATTATGCTAAATGCACGGGGACTCAAACAGCGACGGAGACAGCTACTGGCAGGTGTAATCAAGTCCATGGCTATGTACGGAATATGGGTGTGGAAAGATGCTCTACTAGTAAAAAGCTATGCGAGGGGTATAAAGGCTACATACCGTCTGTGTGCCTTGAGAGTATGCTACGGATTCCGTACGATCTTTGAAGATGCGGCATTAGTGATCGCGGGGCTGACTCCGCTGGATATACTAGCTGAAGAGGCATTACAGTACCAACGTAGAGACCTAAATAATGCGTCCCTCACAGTGGAAGGAGCAACTGCAGCTCGGTCTGAAGCTAATCGTCGCGCGGCACGACAATTAAGTACCGAAAGATGGCAGCGAAAATGGCAAAATGCTGACAATGGAAGGTGGACGTACCAGCTCATCCCAAACCTAGATTCTTGGCTGAACCGAACACACGGAGAAGTAAATTTCCACCTGACGCAATTACTCAGCGGACACGGATGCTTCAAGTCGTACCTGCACAGATTTGGATACGAACAGAATCCATTCTGCCAACACTGTGAACCACTGACAGTCGAAGATGCTGAACACGTGTTCTTCAAGTGCCAGCGGTACGAAGCTCTAAGAAGCGACTTGCAAAGACAGATCGGTACTGATTTCACACCAGCAAACATAGTGAGCATAATGGAAGCGAACCCAGTGTATTGGAACGCTGTAAGCCGAATGGCGGCGCTTGTTATGACTGAGCAGAGGAGACTTGAAAGAGAGAGAAGAAAAGAGGAGATGGCTAGATAAAGCCAGCGCCACCCACGATGTAATACTTAACGGCAGTTCCGTGGGGCGGATGAATACGAGATGAGGTGGTTTTAGTGAGTAAGAGTCTCACATACTTGACTGCTCAGAGGACCTAGCAGCAGAACCCATGAGGGGTTTCCACCCGACAAAAAAAAAAAAAAAAAAAAACCTCTGCGCTAGAAGTGTTATGCCTGCTTTGCAGCTACGTACCACCTTCGATGTCACCTGGTCATTCGATATTGGCATGATAGCCGCTTGGCTGTCTGAAAAGAGTTTACAACTCCCACCTGGGATGGTGTTGTTGGTTAGCCATTTAGCACCTTGGTACCTTCCATAATACCAACAATTTCAGCCTGAAAGACATGTGTTGGTGTCATGTAATCTGATGCTTACTCCATAGTTACTGTTCATGCAGTAAACCCCGGCTCCTGTGCGCCCGTCCATTTTCGATCCGTCCGTGTACAGGTAAATGCTATGGCTCATATCGCCTATCCATGCAGTGTTCCAATTGCACCTCTTTGGTATGATGGATTTCACTGGCGTTCTGGACTGGATTTCCGGAATACGGTCGCAATCCCATTCGCCGGGCCTTATATTCATATGGTCAAGTATGGTCTGATGTCTTGTAATGTGATTCCTGTCATACCAGAAGCCCGGGACTCTCAGTCTTGCTGCAGTTACAGCTGCTTCATACCTGACTTGTATATCTATTGGGCGTATGGAGAAGATGATCTCCATCGCCTTTGTTGAGGTAGTGCCTAACGCTCCGCAGATCCCAGTGCAGCATGATCGTTGCACCCTTTTTAGCGGCTTTGCATTACACTTAGTTTTAGCGCGCACCACCAGAGTACTGAGGCGTAAGTTAGTATTGGGCGGATCACGCTTAGATATAGCCAGTTGACTATATGTGGTTTTAGTCCACATCTGGGTCCTATACATCTCCTGCAGGAGGCTCACGCTCTATAAGCCTTGTTGACTTTGCTTTCAATGTGCTCTTACCAGTTAAGTTTCCTATCCAGGATTACTCCGAGATATTTGGCTTATCCTTAAGTTTCAGCTCTGTGCCTTCCAGAACAGGAAGATCAAAGTTAGGAATCTTCCTTTTCGTGGTGAATAAGCATAGATCCGTTTTTTCAGGGTTTATATTTAGGCCCCTGGGCCTGGTCCAATCGACGACTTTGCCCAGTGCCACCTGAATTCTCCTTGACAAATACTGAGGGAACCTACCTGTGGCTATGATTACTATCTCGTCGTAGCACAACACTTGAAGGCCTTCCTCCGTTAGCGTCCTCAAGAGGCTGTTAACTACAGTGACCCATAGCAGTGGTGACAAAATGCCCCTTGCGGTGTTCCCTGTAATACTTTCCCCTTCACGTTAATGCCCCATTGTTCACATCTTATGTACCTATAGTTCAGTAAGTGTTTTATCCATCTCAAGATGGACCGGTCCACATTATATGAGCTTAAGGATCCTATAAGGGTTTCAGGGGATACATTGTTAAAGGCGCCCTCGATATCCCTCGATAAAAGCGGCGAGAACGTATTCTTTAAAGTCCAAGGACTTTTCGATACTGTACACCACCTCCTGTAGTGCAGTTTCTACTGATTTGCCTTTGACGTAAGCATGTTGCTTCTAGGTCAGTGCTTCCCTTGGAATGCTCTCCTTGATCATGTCATCGCAAATGGGCTCCATGGTCTTGAGCATGAAGGATGTCAGACTTATTGCTCTGTATGCCCTGGCTGAGGTATAGTCCTCTTTCCCTGGTTTGGGTATGAAGACCACCTTCGCCTGTCTCCAAGCCTTCGGCATGTAACCCAATTGGATACATGCCGTAAATAGTGAGGCTAGTCTGTGCTGCAGGGCATCTTCACAGCATGGAATCATTGCCGGGAAGATGCCGTCCGCCCCTGGTGCCTTGAACGGTTTAAAGCCATTCATGGCTTTCCTTACCATGTGATGGGTTATCTTCACACCATGCCTATGTTCGTGCCTTCCTTTCCTGTTCTGTTGCGTATATGCCTTCAGACAGTTGGGGAAGTTCTCGTTCATTAGTATTTTTATCGAACTCTCCGCGTCCCTTGCGGACGAGTGAGTTTTTATCGAGTGAGTTTTCGATAAAAGTTTCTTGATTTTAGCTGCCTCGTTCACTGAGTCAACTTGCTCGCAGAATATCCTCCAAGAGTTGAGCTTAGCCTCTCTGAGTTTGTTCTTATATTGTCTTAGGACTCCATGGTAGTCATCCCAAAGAGTGACAGTGTCTCCGCAGGTTTCGCAGCTCAGGTGTGAGGTAACTTTGTTCCTGGTAAGGCCTGTCTTCTTCAAAGGACATGCTTCCTTAAAGGCTCTTACAAGTCCTTTCGTAATGTTGTAGGTTTCCCTTTCGATCCCTTTACAGGTTTCCAGAGGATTTCCATCATTACATTTTAGCCAGTCCTCCGCTAACCGACAAGGTTGCGGCGCACCTTTCATTCAGGACCGTCAGGTCATTGTCGTTAAGAAAATCAAACAATGCTCTCCCTCTCCCCATGGATTACGCATTGGCTGTACGTAGCAGTGGTTAGGCCCATATTGCTCTACGGGGTAGCCATATGGTGGCCATCTTTGGAAAAGGTAACAAATTGCAGGCTACTGGAAAAAGTTCAAAGGCCTGCCTGCCTTTGCATTGCGGGGGCTCTCAGGTCCACGCCCACTGCGGCTCTTGAGACGATATTACATCTGCCCCCACTGAATATTATGGGAAGTCTCCTGGCCAAGACCTCGGCCGTAAGGCTGAACGCTCTATCAAAATGGACCCACAGATCCGTTGGCCACCAGAGAATATTAGAGGGCGTGCCCTCCTCTTTTGGAAACCTAGACTACATCACGCCGTTCATACTCCCAACTCGCAAATTTAACACGCTGGTACCAAGCAGAGGCGATTGGGAGAATGGATCACAGCCGATTGAAAGGGCTATACAGTTTTACACCGATGGTTCAAACCTGAACGGCTGGGTGGGAGGTGGGGTTTCCTTGGAAAGTTGCGGGGTTGCGGAAAAATTCCGTCTTCCGGACTACTGCAGCGTGTTTCAGGCGGAGGTAATCGCTATCCGCGAAGCACTGCCGTGGCTAAAAGAAAGCAGGATATCGGCAACCGATATCTGTATTTTCACTGATAGCCAAGCGGCTATTAAATCCCTGCAAACTACATACACCACGTCCAAGGTGGTAAAAGGTTGCCACCAATCTATAAACGAGATGGCAGAGCAGCTTTCAATAAGCCTGTGCTGGGTACCAGGACACAGGGATATTCCAGGAAATTGCTATGCGGATGAACTCGCCCGCCAGGGCACTACGTTGATCATTACACCCGACAGAGATAGCGTGGGCATGCCAATGGCTACCGGCAAACGATGGCTCATGGAAACAGCTCTCAAGCAAGCCAACAAGAGATGGGAGGGGAGGACGAACTGCAGTATTGCAAGGCAAATATGGCCTCTCTTTCACCTGAAGAACACGAAGACTCTCCTCTCACTAGGCAGGGAAAATACTCGTCGAGTGATAGGGGTGGTTACCGGACACTGCCTTATTGGCACGCATGCTAGGCGCATGCAAGTCCCTCACCACGTTGACTGATGGGGGACCTGCGGAAGAGATCAAGTTATAGTTTTTCTTACATAATATGCAGGTCCTGGGTCTACCTGAACCTGCATTGTAAAAGATTTGGAACGTTGTGCTTCTCCATCCAGAAACCTTGTTTTCAACGGTCCAGTGTTCCTGTATTAGAGCAACGGCACACTTACCTGCCATCATCCTTTCGAGCACCGCCTGCGTGGCTACTCGACTCCGGTGTAAGTTGATCTGCGTGATCAGCATACCGGAGACAACAGCAGGTCGTCTTCTTGTGAGGAGGTGACCTCTTCGTCCAGGTCCGACCCTTCCTCTAGTGCCTTACCGTAGTGCCTATCCGGTGTATGTTTGGACGGTCCTGGCTTTCTGCCTTAGTCCCTGCTGTTGGCCCACTGTCCACCTGCGGTCCACCAGCACCCCCGGGGCGGCTGAGACAGCAGCCTTTCTGGGAGCCTTATTGCCCACCTTTATGGTGACGGTGGTTGACAGCAGGAACACACGTCCTCTCGTTGTGCTCAGTATCTTCAGGGAGTCCTGGTCGATTCCAACTATGAGGAGATTGCCTTCCGACAATTCCTCACGGCGGAATACTTCCCATTTCTCCACATCCAGGCACGAGTTTCGTTTTCCTAGCAGTTTTAGGATCGTACCCGATGGAAGCTTTGTGACGTGGCCACGCAGGAAGATGGTGCACTTCTTCAACTCTGGGAGATCCTTCCTTGCGACTAATCGCAATTGAGCTCCATCCCACAGCTCCGGCAGATTGCCCACCATCCTGCGCAGTCCGTCTATGCATCCCTCGGTAGCCACCTGTACCAGCAATATTCCTCTGGCAAACCGGTAGTGGTCGATTTGGAAAACCGGCACGCCATCATCGGATGCTAGGATAATGTCCATATGGGCATCATTCCAGGCTTCCTCCAGTTTACCTTGGTTTTCGTCACCAATTTTACCACCCGGCTTGCTTTTATCGATGACGGCAAAGCATAGCTTGTCATCCGCTTCCTTAGCGCCCTCTGCGTACGAGCTTCCGGCCCTAAGAACTCCGCCATCCGAGCGAGCCCGTTTAGCCACCACGCCTCCCTCCTTAGGTGGCTTACGCTGCCCGATTCGAGAGGCCTTAGAGGTGGTTGGTTGCTCCTTCTGACGAAGCGCTACTCCGGTCCCTTGTGTGCCACTTATTGCTGTCTGTCGCTGTCTTTTCGCGTCCTGTGCCTCTTCCGGGGAACGGAGCCTTTTTGCGGAGTCCGCTAATGCGGCCCCCACCACGGTCCTTTTGCCGGAGGGCTTAGGAGTTTCTAATGGCCCGGATAGGCCGGCCTACCCTATTTCGGTCAACTTCTTCAGCCTGACAGCTTTGCGCCGGGCCGCGCTAGATGGCTGTTTTTTAGATCGGTCCAGCCTTTCCGTATCGGTCGCTGACGGATGCACAATTACGGTCACGTCCGAGTCCATCGATACGTCAATTGGGTTCAGTAGGGTATCGTCCAGTCTGTCCTCCCCCGTCCGGTCCCTATCCACGTCCACGTTTGTCGTGTCTACCGATCTTGTAGCAATAAATACCCTGGTAGCCAAGTTCCCCACCACCAAAGCACTGCGGTCATAGGATGACGACGACTGGGAGCCCGCTTGCTCACTCACCAAAGCCGTCGGTACTGGGTATCCGTTCTCCTGCACCGTAAGTTTCTCCTCTCTGTTGCTGTCCATGTTCGTTTTATTTTCGGGGACCGTACCCCTAACCAGTTTTGGTCCGCGGGTGGTACGTTGTCCCGCCTACCCAGCATGTCGAGGACATACCGAGCGATCCAGTACCCGCCACCTGTGGACGCGTCCGATGGGAGATCCTGGCAACTCCTCACGGAAATTTATATCTTAATCAAATAAATATAAATATAAAAATAAATATAGATACAAATATTGTAGAGTTCCCAATGAAATTAGTTGCCACGGCACATAAACCAATGACAACTGTAGAGAAAATGATGGTCTTACCTCGGCACTTAAACCGTAGACAATTGCTGTTGAAACTTAAAGTGGCTGTTCAGGAACTTGAACCATGAACAGTTGCTGGAGAAAAGAATGAAACACTTTGGTTGTTTGCGTCAAAACTTATTCTGAATTTATTAACTAAAATATAGGGTTTATATATTCTACTTAATGCTTACTATAAAATTTGATTTTGCAGTCGCCGTTGGCTTCGTTCTCTGCTTCGCGCAAAATATTGCTGCGTCAACTGGAGGGCATTGCACCTGGGCGCTGAACTCAACGGCGACTGCAACTACCGTGCGATATATCAAATGACAAAATCAGCGACCGCAATATGCAGAATGTCTGCACAGCATATTTCGACAGTGTCGTATGTTTGGGCTCGTTCATTGGTCGCTGATCCTTGTGACGAATTGAACAAATACTATATAGTTAAATATATAAAGTGAAATGTATTAAATAATAGCATGTATGATACACAGTCACTACTACCGAATTCTATAACAGAGATAATTTGTTGGACCTTCTAATGGCGAAAAGACTGAGTTTAATATAGACAGTCCGAATGGACTAAAGTTTTTTAATATATATGTATGTGTAGTCAAGGTCATTATATCATTGAAAGTACCTGAAGCAGTTATTATATTGGATAAAACATTGGCTTCTACCACAGAATAAATATTTTACAAGACGCATCTCGGCCTGCGATGCCTTTTCACCTTAAGGTGCGGCCGGAACAATTGAGGGTAAGATCAAACGTGAACAGAGAGAAGCAATCACGAACAAAGAGAAGCGACGAGAGAGGAAGCATAAAACGTTTATGTGTGCGGACATCTGTTTTGCTAGACTGCGTCGTGAACTCACGTGGAGTTGACAAAATTTTGTTTCAACCTTTAGATTTCTGTATTTTGGTTTTCTTCCCTTGAAAGTTTGATATTTTATATTGCATAGCTATGCCCAGCATCAACAGGAGTTACTGGTTAATTGTAGTGCTCTTGTTTAGTAAAAGGGGATCTAAATTCGGTACTTGAACCGACTTTAAGCCTTTTTTTTGTTTTACTTTAAATTCGGTAATTGAACCGACTCAATGAGTAATGGTGAGTAAAGGAAGAACCAATGATTGAAATAAACAGCTTGAAGTTATTGATAGCTCTCCTTTTTATTCATGAAAATCACAGTCTTTTATACTGCGAAATTGTCTATGTACGCATATTTGCTTATACATAAACGGCCGTTAACATTGGTTGGCCTTGAATTGAGTCAACGACTAACCATATAGAATAGTCAGCAATTATAATCTACATAGAAGTCCGGAGTGCAACGACCGATGGCACTGAACTGAGTCAATGACTTGGCTCAGGTTGCATTGGTCGTGTACGGATGGCTTCAAGCGGTGTCAGAAACTTCATACAATTTAGTAGTATAAACTGTAAACGTAAACGCTGCACCTCTATTGAAAATTACTAGAGAAAAACGAAATACTGCCGCCACTTTGTACACCCATTTGTGGTTGATGCCCTCTTCAATTTAGAAAACCTGCAATTCGCTTGAACGCTGTTGACCAGCCTCCTTAGCGCTGGAATCCAAAATCGTTGTCTGACTTCATTTATAATCGTGTTGGTGTTCTGATGACGGTATTTGCGATGGTAATAGTCAACTAACAACTTCGAATATAGATGCGTTTTTGGCAATATTATAGGCTGACGCGTTTCCCTTGGCAAATACGTAGCCCTTTCAATTCTTCCGCAGCACACCATCAGTGTCTAAAAATGGGTTAAGACTGACTAACGTGCGTCTTTGTCGATGACATCACCGCCTTCCAATTGGCGATCTCAGTGCCATATGTTGACCGCTGCACCCAACGACATAAATAATTTTCTACCTTAAATTCCTCTTCAGCGGTGAGCTCTCCGGTAATCAGCTCTCGGTGATACTCTCGCCCTCAGGTTATATACAGTATTGTGCATAACCTAAGCAACATTTCCTGTAACAGTGAAAAAAGTTCCATAACATAGTTATAACAAAGAAAATTACATTTATTTACTTCTTAATATGTTTTTATTATATATCCAAAACAACAACATTCTCTCCAATAACAGTAAATATGAGAAGAAAACAAAAAAAACACTAAAAATATCATGTGCAAAACCTAAGCAACTTAATCTAATATTTAGTATAATAGACATTATTTTTTATACATCTAAACAAATTCAAGGTATTGACTCAATTAGCTTTTTAATGCTGCTGTTTGGGATGTTTCCTCCTTCTTCGTTTACTGCAGTCACCAAATCCTTCCTATTTTTTAAGCGCCTAGTACCTACGCCAAGTTTTAGTATTGAAAATAGGTTTCCGATCGGATTTAGATCGACTAAAGTTGTAACTACTAAAATTAGAAAAATCGATGAATATTTGGTATTATATGACCTACTTTCTGCGAGAGCATCAACAGATGTGCTGGTCGTAATTCCGAATCGCTTTCGATTGGGTTTTTAGCCATCAGGCTTTCACTGGGCCATTCTGTTTCATGTCCCCTTAAGAATTCAGGCCCTTGTGTCCATCTATCACTGAACACGCCACGTACCCTGTATTTTGATAATGTTGCATCATCCGCTGGATTATGCGTGCCTAGACACCATCTCCATTCGTCCACTTCACTTTGTTCTAATATTTCACATATTGTTTGTAGTTGCGGTGATCTGATCGAATCCAGCGTATCACGGTATATGAATCCGACCAAAAGAATCGTTTTCCAACGCTGCCCGTGTGGTATTTCTTGATGACGTCGGCTAAGCGCAAGCCCATTACCGCTGCTTGCAGCTCCAATTTCGGCGTGGAATGGAAACGTAGCGGTGCACATCTAGTCTTCGCGTGCACGAAGGCGATTTTGACTTGACCCCCTACTTCTGCTCTCCAATAAGCGATTGTAGCCATGGCGTACTCATTAACGTCGACAAAGACGTGCAATTTCAGGTCAACTGTTTTCCAATTTCGAAAAATAGCAGCGTGGTATCCTGAACTCCTTCAAACTTGGTAACTTCTTTTGTTGTTTCCATAGTTCATACACACTGTTGTTTCCATAGTTCACTGTTGGATAATTTTTCATCCCACGCTATGCCGCTTTTCCACACTGCCTGCATCAGGATTTTCGATGTTACCATGTAATTCGCCAATAACCCGAAAGGGTCGAACACCGACATATGCAGGCCGAGCATCTCTCTTTTTGTCGACTTCCTCTTTAGCTCCAATACGTCTGCTGGAATTTTACTGAAGTTCATCGCAAAAGCGAAAGCATTCTCTTTCGGCAGCCATCGCATGCCGAGTATGCGTTCTAATTATCGATCACCCTCCACGCAGACATTCTCTTGTCTCGACACGGTTGCTCCGGTTATTAAATCTTCGAGCTTTTTTGAATTGGTCGAAAAGTTGCGAATTTCAAATCCTCCTGCACTGTGTATTTCAATCACGCTCTTTACCACAGTCACAGCTTCTTCTTCACTCTCCGCTGTTTAAACCTTTCTGCATTGCCATTCTTTATATATTGGGCGATACACGGTGAGCATGTGGCTCCGAAAATCATCCTTTGCATGATGTATGTTTCGATAGGTTTGGACGGATCACCATTTCTCCAGAGGAACCGTTGACTTTCTTGGTCATCAATTGGAGCCCGTCTAAACTTAAATATTATTGACAGTAATGGTTTATTAATGTCCGGTCCCGACAATAATACTTTTAGAAGGTCTTATCGAACCGTTGTGAAACTTCCTCATTGCTCAGCTTCCTGGAATAACCCTTCTTCAGGTAATGATCGATCCCGTTGCGATAATTCTGCCTGAAGTCTTTGTCTCTGGCAAACTCTGTTCCAAACGTCTCAATGCCATATTGTAGCTATCTGGGAAGGTCGGCCTGTCTTAGCAGCGTTCATAGCTTTTACCAAGTCGTGCCGTCGTCGTCAAGATGACTAACGCCCGCCCGTCGTTTTTTGATAACAACGGTCTTTTTAGCGTCTTCACACCGAACGACTCGTTACCAAAATATTCCTGCATAATTTCATGCATTTTTCTGAATACCAATGGCGTGCTGTCAGAGAGTTGTGAGAATGCATTACAAATGGATATGCTTTTACATTCGCCTCGGCATACGGGGCATTTACCACCACTGCCATGCCTGTTGCGATGGCGATTGACTGGGTAACTGTAACGACTGTTGCGACTGCGATTGACTAAGCGCCTGCTGTGACGGCAACGAGCGTGTGCTAGCACCTTTAGGAGCCCAAGGTTGTAATCACTCAGGTGGATAGATCTGAAAAGATGTTTAATTCCCTTGCTGCTCTGATTATTGAATTTCCTGTTACTGCGATCGAGAGTTCCTGAACGACTAGCAAATCTCTATATTTTATTTTATTTTATACTTAACTTGAACTTACAAAAATCTTTTTTTTTCTTCCCGCTAATATACATTATCCCTTATTTGTAGCTCTTATATTCGCACTCTCGCTACGCCTCTAATGCCGTACATGGGGGACACGTGTCGCACGTTTGGAACTATTCACCGAACGTGTCCCCGACAGCGTTTACACGGGTGACAGATTGGATTGTGGATCGTCGTGACATGTATGATTTTAGTGCATGATTTTCTAATACTTTTTGCTACTATTTGTATAAACTATTTGTATAGCTACTATTTAAGAATTTGTAATAGTTTTGGACTATAAAATATTTCAAATCGTTTTATTACACAGTACTTCGTGGTACCGCCGTGCGATTTTCAAAAAAATGTTGGTTTACATAAATGAAAGACTTTCAGGTATTCTTTCACTTTCATCAGAAATAACTTTCTGATGACATGAATGTGATGCAGGTATCTCGTATAGTTTAGGAGTTATAGCTCGTAAATCTTTGAACTTCCAGGTGCTATAACTCAGAAACCAAACGAGAGCGACAAAAGGTGTTGTTGTTGTTGGAGTTAGCATTAGAAACAACAGAAAAAACAATAAAATGTAAGTTTAGAGCAATTGCTATTCCTTCTTGCTAAATTTGTATACATTTACGTTTAAATTTTATGACAATACATACCTGATTTCAGTCTATAAATATTTTTTCACTAAAACGCAACTCTGTTTTCTGGTGTCCCCAGAAATTTCGAACGACATCTAATTTCCCCAGGGGACACGTTCATTTGCACACAATACATAGTACATCTTTTGCCGTTTTGCCGGCTGTGAAAACAATAACAAATGGTGTTCCCAGGCGACACCGTGTCGCACGTGTAAACACGGCATCAGGAGATTTAGCTCGTAAATCTTTAAACTTCAAGGTGCTATAACTCGGAAACCGGATGAGGGCGACAAAAGGTGTTGTGGTTTTTGGAGTTAGCATTAGAAACAACAATAACAAAAAAAATAAAATTTGAGTTTAGAGCAACTGCTATTCCTTCTTGCTTAATTTGTATACACTTACATTCAAATTTGATGACAATTAATTTAATTTAATTTTATTATTTTTATTTTTTTCCCTATTTCTTTCCCTTTCAATTAGTATAACTCACCAATATTACTGTCTCGTTGAATTTTATACACTATTTCTTTTTTTTAATATAACATTCGCGAATCCTTATATTAACTGCTAATGTTTTTAGTGAAATTTCTGTAAATTTTGGACTAACAGTTATGAAGTTTTATTCACATAAGTAAATCTGTTTTAAAAAACTTATTTTTCTCTTTTCCACTCTCTTTTCTTTTTCTTCTTATAGCCTGTTTCCATAAAAGGTTTTTGGAATAAACTGTTATGCCGTGTTTACACGTGCGACACGTGTCGCACGTTTGGAACTATTCATCGGCCGTGTCGCCGACAGCGTTTACACGGGGGACAGATTGGATTGTGGATCGTCGTGACATGGATGATTTTATTGCATGATTTTTTAATACTTTTTGCTACCATTTGTATAGCTTTAGATACTATTTAAGAATTTATAATAGTTTTTGACTATAAAATATTACAAAGCGTTTTACTACACTTTACTTCGTGGCACCGCCGTGAAAAACAAATAATAAAATCTCTATGAACTATACATAATTGTTACAAAATAAAATTTAACCCAACCTTACCCACTCCTATTTATGTATTTTAAGCAATAATAATTTAAAGTAAACTTTACAATAGATATTAATTGATTCGCTGAAACCATGAATAGTTTTGTAGTAGTTGGCGTTGATGTTATATTTCAAGTCAATTTAGCAAAAAAATATACGAGTGGCTGAAGAGCTCAAATTTTACTGCTGTTGTTGTTGTTTCTTATGCTAACTCCAACAACAACAACACTTTTTGTCGCTCTCGTCTGATTTTCGAGTTACAGCACCTTGAAGTTCAAAGATTTACGAGCTTTATCTCCTAAACCATATGAGGTACCGACATGATATTCATGTCATCTGTAAAAGCCTGTTTCCATTAAATGGATTTTAGTGGATTTCGTTACATCCGGATTTCAAAATGAAATCTACCCGTAATCCAATCTTTTCTTCATTGAAATTGTTGTTGTGAAATCTCATGAAATCCATTGCTGTCTTTAGATTTCATGGTATTCATCTCTGGTTTGAATTTCGAAATTATGCGTTACTTAGTCTTGTCTCTTTCTACAGACAATGTGATAGAAAGAGTTAAGTATTGTGCATAAAACATCTTGTCAGTCTCAAATAATTACTTCTGCAAATTAGTTCGACGACGTAAGTATACTATGTTTATCAAATTATTTAAACTTTTTAACTAATAACTTTAATTTCAGATGAGCAAGCCAAGAGTGAATTGGTCCGAGGAGGCGGAAAATGTATTTCTGGATATGTGGGCAGAGAACATAGATGGCCTTCGCGGGGCCCGTAAGAATGTCCACATATTCAGGGAGATGGCAGCGGAGATGGAAAGACATGGGTATGGCTTTACCGCGGATGAAATAAACACAAAAATTAAGAATTTGACAATGAAATATAGGTAATTAATTGCATCTAATTCAACATTAAATTGTATGTAATCATGTAGTTTTATTCCTTTCATAGGAAAACAAAAAACTTGATGGGCGCCTCGGGTGGTGCACCTCCTAGTTGGTCACATTTCAGGAGAGTGCACCAAATCATTGGCAGTTTTCCGGTCCACAACCTTATAGTAGAGGAGTCCGTGGAGGAAATTTGTGAGTATATAACATATATAACATTCTTTTATTCTTTTTATATATTTACTGTATATATTTTTCTATGTTGATAATATACATTTTCAGTTGGCGCCAATCATAGTATTCCTGAATCGCCATCATCTTCTCATTCTCCGTCGGCTAGACCATATCCATTGTCGTTGACAAGACCATCGCCATCTTCGTTGCCATCTCCATTGTCGTCCCCATTGGCATCGGCAGCACCATCTCCATTGCCGTCTCCATTACCATCGGTAGCACTATCGCCGTCTCCATCTCCGACGTCTTCTGGAAAAAAATTGGAACGCATTTTTAAATTTTGCGATGATGCGGATAAAGCGCTAAACGAAGCTTTAGAAAATCAGCAAATAAACCAAGAGGAAATGATGAAAATGAATAAAAGAATGTTGGAGATAGAAGAAAGAACTGGAAAGGATTGGTCAAGATTCTCAAAGAATGATAGATTTTGTTATGAACTCAGTGAAAAAATATGTACGTAAAAAAATAATGTAAAAACGTAATTTTTGTTAAATAATGTAAACGTTGGAAATTCAATATTTTACCAAAATATGAACACAAGGTCTCCCTATACATATCAGCAGTTTGTCTTTCATTGGCTATATTTGTGCGATATTGTGGTGGATTTCTTCTTTCTCTTCTTTGCTCTTCTTGCAGCCAAGAAGAAGGTACTTGCTCATTTTCTTCTATTAAAAAATTGTGTAAAATACAACAGGCCTTGATGACCGCATTTGCATTTTCAATTTTATTGTCGATGCCTTTGCCAACTCGACGAAATCTAAAATGTTTAAGAGATTTTTGTTATTATCAACAACACGTATCGCAATTTGTGATTACCTGGCTTTGATGTGGCCAAACGCATTCTCGATTACTCTGCGCACCTTCGATAAATTGTAATTGAAGGTACGTCGTGATTCACTGTTCTCGATGCTGAATGGAAATGGTTTCATCAATGTTGGCGAAAACCTAAAGGCAGAATCAGCAATAATAAATACGCCAACATTGACTCCATTTATCATTCGGCCCTTTTCTTTGAGAACAGTTGAATTCTGTAGCTCACGCTTGAGTATCGATTTCTCATAAATCTGCGAGTCATTGCACCTTCCTGGACTGCCAACGTTAATGTAAAGAAATCTATACCTACATACAAAATTATAATTTACGTAACGTAATCATACACACACGATGCTATGATACTTTGATACATACTTTGCATCTACTAGAGCCAGGAGAACTGTGGAATACCATCCCTTATAGTTATAATAATCCACAGCATCGTTTCGCTTAGGACGGACTTCAATGTGGCAACCATCTGGAAAGAATATTTATTTTAATTTTTGAAAGACATAAGATTGTTACTATTAAATGCATACCAATAGCTCCAATGCATTGCGGGAATCCAAGCTGCGTAAATCCCCTGAGGCATTCTTCCACCCTTTCGCTTGTAAATGGCATATAATTCATATGAAGCGGAAAGAGTACTTTCCACACTTCAGTGATAAACTCTAAAAAAATTTTGCACACAGTGCATTTGGCCACTCCAAACACATGACCTATAGTGCGATATTCTCATGAGGATCCAAGAGTATAAAGTCCGATTGGCACTCGTTTCTCCAGAGATATTGTCTCACGGGCATTACAGTTCTTTTTTCCCAAGTCCTTTAATAGATGGCACAATTTAGTGAATGATCTGCGACTCATTCTAAAATTTTCTCTGAAGAAATTTTCACTATTGACTTGGCAGTCAATCTCCCAAAATTGGCTCGTGCGATCCTAATTAAGGAAAGTTTTACATATATTGGAATTACAAACATAATACTTATTAGTTACCAATTTCCAAAAAGATCTGCTCTCACTCATTGCTAACATGCGAACAACATTATTTGTTAAATATTTGCGATATGAATACAAATACATGCTGTTCCACATATAAAATGATTTTGCTCTTTCCAATTTTTGAAAATTTTTACATTTTTCAAGCAAGGAAATATAAATTTGGACACAAGTATGAATAAATTTTAGTTTATGCATTTTTCTTTATTAAATAGCAATATGTAAACTAAACTTTTTTGAAAGGAAATTGTTTTGATGGCCGATTGTCACTGAAATCCAGATTTGTGAATGGAAACACTTGATCAGCTGATTGATGTTCGAAATCCAAATCCACTGAAATCCATTTAATGGAAACAGGCTTTAATGCCGTCCCTTTTGTATGGGAGCGAGCTGTATTGCAATTGTGATTGTGTAAGGGCAAATTGACCTCAGCATACAATAACATTGTACGCTACATTTTTGGATTGAAGCGATTCGATCACATATCAAGGTACCGAAGTTTGGTTTATGGTATTTCTTTTGATCACTTACTGACTTATCGAGTTTTACTTTGCTTGCATAAGATAATCACCCTCAGGGAGCCTTTGTATATAGCTTACCGATTAACGTTTTCCCAATCCAACCGCAATAATGCGATAGTTCCATTTAGGCACAGGTATTTGGTCTCTGAGCGTCAGTTTATATTTGCAATCAGGCAGTGGAACTCTTTACCAGCCATACTACAGAGAACTACCGGTATTATATTGCAATTTAGAAGAGATTACTTCAATATTTTGCAGACGTTACTTAGTAGCCACACAAGTAATCAGCCAAGAATCCCGTTCTTCCTAAAAATCACTCTATCCTGGACCTCTTTTCTATCCTTTTGTCTAACTTCTATTCTCTCCCTGATTCATACTGCTATGTTCTTTTCTGACTTCCTGTTTCCTACTTTCTCGCTTAGTATTATGAAATTAACTCAAATTTAATTTAATTTGTTTTAGTTACATTAATAAAGTTTTTGCATACTGTATTATACAACTCATAAGACTTCCTAGTCTTAAGGTATAATGTACTGGTTATAAAACTAAATAAATAAATAAATAAATAAAATAAATAAATTAGAAAGAGATAATTTATGTCACCAAACTATTCTGCTAAATGTCAAAAAGAACTCGACATACTGAGAGGAATTTGCTATTTACGATGTACGACTTTTCGCTTTTCAAATTATGTAAACTTGCGAATTTCGTCACTATACCAAAATACATTTCAACAATTTTTTAATATTATCATTTATATCATTATTATATCAATATTATCATATTATCATTATTATTTTAATCATTGTATTATAAATTAAAGCGATGCACAATTTTAAAAATAGCTGCGTAAATATACAAACAAAACAACAGCTGTTTATTTATTCTGCCCGGACCGGATTATGTATAGAAACACTAGATCAGCTGATCAATTTTCGAACTCCTTAATCGGATTAACTATTTTTATGGAAACAGGCTATTATTCTCATTGCCTCTCCTTCTCTTATTCTTTTTCATTGCTTTCAACTTACGTTCAACTCACCATGAATCTTAACACCGTGGCGGATAATCTCGGAAGAGTTGTGAGTGACAACTCCTACCTAAAATTCGGCACTTGCTAGATCCAGATCAAATATACAAATAGCCCACGTAAATTGCCAGAGTTTAGCTACTTCTTTTCGTTCAGCAAAATTCTCTGAGAAAGTCTATCATTGAGGATTCCCCCATTAATATTCTTGGTATTTCGGAGACATTTTTGAAGCCCTGGATAAATTCTACTGCTGTTACAATACCGGATTTTCGTCTTGTAAGAAATGATCGACTACAAGTAAGGGGTGGTGAAGTTGGACTTTACCTTTCTAGACAGCTGAATTTCAGGATCGTATTCCAATGCTCTGGTGAGGACCAATGCGAATCATTCTTTGTTGAGGTGTCTCCACCATGATTACAAACTACTTATTGGAGTGGTATATTCACATGGGGATGTGACATGATTTGAAGAACGCCATGGTAATATGCTTTCGCAATATTCGGACATTATCATTATGGGCGATTTCAATTGCAATTTATTTGACAGCCACAAACCTAGAAATTTCCGATATTTGTGCAATCGAAACAATCTTCATTGCGTTCACAACTCACTTCCAACGCACTACGATTCACGCTAAAGATCTACTTCCCTGATAGATTTTTTTGTTGTTAGCGACACTGCTTTAGGGAAGTGGGGAAATTTTTTAACCCTGGTGTCTCCCATAATTATCTACGCCTCTTTTGATTTTACTCTTGCGGAAAGTAATGACACCTATTTATTTCGAGACTATCGGAACTTCGATCTTAGGCCTTTTGAGAATTTTTTCAATTCAATATTCTAAATTTATTCTTGTCTGGTGCCTTCTCCTTTGTATCTCTAACCAACAAGACGAGAAAGTTTAGAAAGGACAAGTAGATAAATTGCAGAGACAAACTACTACCAAAATCCATGCGGGATCTTGGTTTCCAGGTTTATACACTTTATAAATCGGATACGAACTGGAATACTTTCTGTACGCTTAGAAATAGCGCTAAGACAGTTACAACCATTAAGACGCCAAACACTCATTCTGACTCGATCGCATACCCCAGCTATTTCGCCCTCCCAGAGAGAGCAGCGCCATCTACTCCCCTGTAGATGTAAATGCATTGCACGTCGGCCAGCGCAGCCAACCTCCCCGGCTGCGACCTGTCAACTCTTTACAGGTCAATGATTTTGGATGACTTCCGCCCCCAACTTAACTTCATTTCTTTTTGTAATCTCCACCTGTGAACTATTTACTTTCGACTGTGCAATCTGCACGCGAGTGCTTTTTCTCATCACCAAAATCATCCACACAACCATCACAACCATCACGACAACCATCATCACTCCAACAATCATCACCACAACCATCATCACCACGACCATCATCACCACGATCACCATCACCACAAACAACATCCTCATCATCGACTTCACCCACACCACACAACACCGAACCATCGGTAAGTCATTTCCATTCCACCCGTCACTCTTAATATCATATTATATATGTATATACATATATCGGTGTGTTGCGCTTACCTGTGCACATATCCCCCACACAAGCAGATACTGATTCTAATAAGTAGTTATGGAAATCCCTCCGCAGTTTTGGTACTGCACAGTCCACTTCCTTTAGTACTGGGAGCTTAAATCAGGACTCTGTAAATCGTTTTTTTCTAAACAGTCAATATCCATCGAGGGGTCCTATCAGTGATCATGGCTGATGCTGGATTTGATCAATTTTTACATTCAATTTCATAAAATTAATTTTCCCATATTTTGCTCCACAGCTTCTCCATCTAATAAACGGCATTTTGACTACCTCGTCTTGCCATCGGCCTGAAAAATTGCGAGGGTTGTTTCTATTCCTAAGAGTCAGTCTGTGGACTCAGTTGGCGATCTTAGGCCTATTAGTGTCTTGCCGATACTATCGAAAGTCGTGGAGCAGGTTATGAAACCCCAAATAATGTATCATGTCAATAGTTTTTCCCTTATTCATGACTGTCAATCAGGGTTCCGAAATGGAATAAATAAATAAACTGAACTTTCGCTTCAAAATCGGACATTTCATACTTAACGACCTTGAAAAATACTTCCGTTACGTATACGTTTTATACTTCCTCCTTTGGTAGAGGTGTTGTTATCTTAATGAATAATCGTCCTTTTATTGAGATCGTATCCACGATAGTGAATGGATGGACTCGGAAGAGATTATATGTTACCACTAGACTTTGTCCTTCCTTCAGTTCCAATTTAGCTATCATTTTCTTAAGATCTTGTTCTTTCAGTATTGAAAGTTTCCACTTATAAAGGTTATCTATTACCTGGAGTTTCAGTTGTTGCTTCCCCTGCATTTCCACTAGGTTGGCTTATATTGCGGCCTGAATCTCCAGGGTTTGTATTAAATATTGCACATACGTTATTCTGTTATCATTGTCAATGTTTATATCTATTTGCTTACTGACTCCGCTAAATCTTTTTGAAGTTGATCTATTTCGCTTACTGCTGCGGTAATGACGTTGTATAATTCCTATACGTTGCTGACAGCAATATAACTTGCTTCTAAATGAGTTTATACGTTTTTGCATGTTCACAGATGTGCACGGTATGGATGCGCAAATGCGAATCTATGTATTCGTAGTTTCGCCCTTTTCGTCAGTTTGAGGCATATACAATGCTTGGTTGGGTCTTAAGAAACTCATAAGACTTCTTAACACATACATATAACCTCACTCATTCATTAATTTAATTTATTACTACAAATATTATAATTTTGAATCACCAGACGTAGCAAATAATGATGCATCGAAAACGAACAAAAGCTGAGAAGTGTAAAATATGCCAAATCTCAAAATTGTGTTCAACGACAAAACTAAAATTGTTACTGTAAAAGAACAAAAACAGATCGACATCCTACGTTTCCTTACATCTTACAATCCTTGCACGTTCATAACATATCGATAATTCGTTTCAAATTTTGCTTTGCTGCGATGACACGGGCACTGGCCGAGGGTTTCTTCCACACGGCAACCGAACAGAGATTTTTACTTAAAACTTCGCTGCTGAATAACGGTAGTTGGAAACCGTGCAACGATTCCGTATGAAAACAAACGTATATAACATATGAAAAAGAACTGCTTTATTTTGGAATTATTTACTGTATCATTTTATAACTATTATGTGCTAAAGATGTGTAGGAATTAATTTTATTTGATCCCTTGTTATACAGAAGAACAGATTGTAGAAAGTTTTCAGTAATATCTGGATTGTTATGGGCCAAACAAATTATTGCATGCTATAAAATAAAATAATAGTAATGACAAATTGTATAGTAGTTTTAAAAAATTTAGATATATATTAAATATACAATTAAATGTAGTATATATTGGGTATCCTCATTTATTCCTTTTCTCAGAAAAATAATAATTTTAAAAAATGCCGGAAACTGTACACGAGTACAAAGCGTTTACAACACTACCTCATAAAACGTGATGTATTGTGTATAATTTTACTACATATTTATTCAAAATCTATAAATAACTACAGTGTTTCACTAAAGTCTTCGTACAGCACTTCGTCAAAACTTTATTGATAAAACAGGTAATGTGTAGCAAGAATTTAAAAAAAATTGTAATACAGCTTTGTTTATTAAGCGTTTTCCTTAAATTTAACAAAAAAATAAACCAATCTCATCAATTAATCCAAAAGTTATTAACTAAAAACGCAACAAAGTCATATTGAAGCTCCAATAAAGTCTTCGTACACTCACAAACAAAGTAACTAAAAATCCTTAAAAACTGTGAATTGTTTTTTTAATATTTTGTGGGGTAGCCTATATTTTTAATAACGGCTTTAAGATGGTCCAGCATCGATTCCACAAGATTCTGTGCAAAGCGTGGTTCGATTTTCACCCATTCCCCCTGAAGAATTTGTTTTAGTCGAGACTTTGAGCTAATATGATTCGTCCTGATCTTTTCTCAAGCATATTCCACATATACTCAATGGGGTTGCGATCAGGACCCTGTGGTGGTGTTTTAAACATGTGTGGAACATTGTACGTCAGGTACATCCTGGTGTTCTAGCCATGTTTTTGGGTTCATATCTTGCTGAAAATAATATCTCTGAGAAACGCCCAATTTTCCAGCACTTGGCTTCAAATTTCTCTTTAATATATCAATGTATACACGGTGGTCCATAGCTTCTTCAATTATCTGAAAGTTTCCAACGCCACTAGCAGCCATACACCCCCATAAGCTACACATTAGCTTTTTTTATCAATAAAGTTTTGACGAAGTGCTGTACGAAGACTTTAGTGGAACACTGTATATAACGGTACTAGCAACTGAGGGCATCGACTTACGGTATGTACCTATATATTATTTGTACACGGATAAAACCAAGTTTGCGTATTTTTTTTTCATTTGTGTTTATTATTTAACTGTGTTTGGAATTTTGTTACATTACCCAGTTGGTCCGTTCTAGCTTTTTCCCGGTTCGCTCTTCTATGGATGTAGTTCTCAAACATGCCAGGAACGGAATGGGATGCACCAATAGTTCGGAAAAGTTAGATTATGGCCTGTTGAATGTCGCGATCGCAATTTCTAGTTCCGGGTGATATGAACCTTCAAGGCCAGTATTATTATTATTTTCATAATAATACTCCGTGAGTGAGTCAAGGACAAGTTCATATCATTAATGCAACCACAAGACTTTGCTTGGTAAGCCAGAAGCTCCAGTCAAGCTTTGGTTAAAGTAAACTCGAATGCCAAGCTAGTACTTTGCATGAAATGGATTGCAAATGGATAGCAAGCTCCCAAACCATAAAAAAGCTTGCCTTGGAAATATAAAAAATAAGAAACAAAACGCGGAAGAATTAAATTGGGATCGATTTAATTCTGCCGATATTGATATTGCTAATATCACAATTTAAATAATGCGAAATAATGAAAATTGCGAAACACGGCATACTGGCCCAGATTAGTTCGGTAGAAGGGTGCGACAACCGAACCAACTTGGAAACAAGAAAAGATTCTAACCAGAGTCGAGTTTACACTCGACTCGACTCGACTGGAAAATGTAGAGCGACGAAGTCGCGATAAGAAAACTAAAAGAAAAGTGTCAATAAAATACTAAGGATCCAAGAAAAAAGAAGAGTTTAATTCGAAGTCCAGAAGACGATCGCTTCTAATTTCAGAAGACCCCCCCCCCCCTACCCCCGGTGGGGGTACCCCCCCTACAACAGGGCGGTGTGGTGCCAACACCGCCCTCTATTCACATTTAGCTCTATCGCAGGTATCCCTATAGCCGTAAAGGGTATCTAACGGCATTTTGTAGCCTTTCCTTTACATAGATGAGTACTTCATTTAGGTTTCCCCGAAATCCCTCTAGTTTTCTTTTCGTTTTTTCTAACCACTGTTCCATCCTAAGTACGTAGCCTTTTTTTAATTGTTCTTGTTGTTGTTCTTGGCGTTGATCAAAAAAATTTCTTACTGTCCACGCCCACTTTCTAAGTTATAACCCCTTGAAATTAGAATTTCCAGGGCTTGTATCTCCTTAACTCGAAATTTCTATAATTTTCGAGAAATTTTTTATTCGATTTTTTCCATTTATTAATTTTCTTATAGGCAAAATGTATAAATAAATACAGGCCCTTAGCATTCTGTGTATAATGATAATGCAACTCATCCACAAAGTCGACGACGAATTGAAAAATTTATTTGAGGGCCAGATTTTCAATAAATGATCAAGGTGATTCTTTGTCAATGTGCTTTCTTATTCTAACGTTGTTGATAGTTTGGTGTCCTCAATAAACGAGCTTCTCGTTCGATAAATAAAAACACAACACTTCCCATACTTGTCACGACTTTTCGTTCGTTAGGTGGTATTTTCAATCGTTATTCGAAAGATGAAGGAGGGATTATGAACTGTCATATGAAACGTTAGATCAGAAGCTTTCATTTGTTATTTTTTCGGCAATTCTTTTGCAGTAAAAACTCCCAAACTTGAAATACGCACTCTAAATTTTTATAGTTTATTGAGAGTTTTTACAGTACAATAAGAATTTAATTCTTTTACAGCACTACGTATACAATATTGAGCATCAAGTACAAAATATTATTAATTAACACTAGATATATCGACAATTTGACTTATCTATATTTACCGACACCAAACAAAATGACTGGTCTTAGAAAAAATGGATAGTGGAACTTCCGTTGTTATATATTTTTAAAAAATGATAAAATACTTCAATTATAGGTTAATTGTAATATTATTTATTTATTATAAATTAATTTATTTCTCTTGAAATCGAAACAAGTGCTGCAGCTAGAAGAAACAAAAACTTTTTTCTTGATATATTTTCACCTGTCGTATTTTATACAATATCCAGGCATTTATCCCAGCTATATCTAGAATATTGAAAAAAACTTGAAGTGTCCATCTTCTGGAACCTGATTTGACGCTATATTTACGTGCCATATGGTCAGTCACATCGACGCCAAACTTAGTTTTATTATAAAACGACACAGTTTCGCGTAATTCTTGGTTAGTTTTATCAATTGTGATGTATTTGTGCTTTGTACTTAGCAAAAGTACTTTCTTTTTCGGTTTACTTTTGTAAATAGTTAGTGTACGTCCATTTGATTCACAAAGCAACGTTGAAAAACGAACCATGCTATCCTTCTTTGTTTGCAAGTTTTTGGGAGTTCCTTTTTATTTGCACGTATTGTTCCAACCAATGTAGTATATTTTTGTATAGCCATTTGAACGCCAGAGGAAAACTTGTAAAGAAATTGTCCGTTGTTATGGTTATTTTTCTTTCGTTCTTTTTATTTTCGTTTTATGGTTCTTTTGTTATGGTTCGTTGTTAGTTTTCTCACTTAGAATATACTTACAATATATTTTTTAATATTTCGGTACCCAAAGAAATGTTTATTTCCAATACTCTCAACAAAATTTCACAGTCAACACCACTCAAAGTTCAACCAACGACTGAAAATTTATAATGTTGTCCATTTAGCGGACTACAGTAGTACAGTAGTAGTAGTACAGTAGTAGTGCGGCGGGGGACCTCACATTTTTTTTTTATCCTGCTACAATTACGCAGCGTTTATAATTTACTATATACGCAGTATTTATAAATTATTATGCACAAAACTAATTCCATCACGTAGAAATATGCACCAGTCATTTTGACTGGTTTGGTATAAGTACCGATTATAATCAAAAACTTTTTGATTTTGAATAAAAAAATAAATCTGACCGCCTAATATTATTCAATTAAGTATCGCTAAAAATGTCATTGCATAGTTTAAAAAAAAATTGAGGTTAAGGAGAAATTTGAAAATGAAATCATAAAACCAGTCATTTTGACTGGTGTGGTAAATCTAGTGTTAATAGGGGTACCGGTTAATTCGTGCGGTTTTCTAAGAGATGGCGTAACTTGACTTTTATTCCAGTGATTTACCTTTCCAAATATGTGTTGGAAAGCTACTGTCATATAGTTTCAGAATCAGTATGTGTCATTAAGCTGAAGCGTAAACAACAATCCTTTTTTTTTACTCTGAAAATGTCGAATTTCGTGCCCAATAGTGTTTTTGCGGGGAGTACTTCTTCATTACTTCAATATGAAGAAAAAGGCTGCCGAAAGTCTTCGTATTTTGGTGGAAGAGCGTACGTGCCTGAAGTGGTATGCACGGTTTAAAAGTGGCAATTTTGACTTGGAGGATGATGAACGGCCCGGACAGCCAAAAAAGTTTGAAGATCACGAATTGGAGACATTGCTCGACCAAGATCCATCCCAAACGCAAGAAGAGTTTGCAAAATCACTTGGCGTCGCGAATATTAAATTTGTAACCATTTTTTCACAATAAAGCTTCAATTTTCGAAAAAACCTCACGAATTAACCGGTACCCCTATTATAAATTGTAATCTAACAGCATTCACAAAAAACAGATTTGATGTATGTAAGGAGCCAGATCGAGATACAATTAACACTCGACTACGTTGCGATCGTTCGAATTGTGATTTTGTGAATAAATATCGAGGAGTTTTAGTCAGGATTAACTTATGAAAGAAAAGGCAGTTGCGAGCATTTAGATAATTAATAAGATCACAACCTAGCAGGGACCTCCTAAAACTAGATATATGGTCAAATTTACTCAAGCCATATACATATCGAGTAGCATAGTTATAAACTAGTAGTTTTAATTGGGAAAAAGAGTCCAGTCTACTGTACACCACATACGCATATGTTATTATGGGCAATACAAGCTGCAAAACCAGCATGTGTCTCACACTGACTGGTGTGCAATAAGCCGATACTCTAAGGTTGCGTAAAATGTAATAAATTTTCCTAACTATCATGTTGATATGATCTGCGCATGTTAGTGTTGAATTTATTACATAGCCAAAATTCTTAATGTTGGTAACAACCTTTAACTGACTATTGCCAATAAGGACCTGCGAAAGATTACGGTTTTTGGTTTCAATTTTAGTAATTGGTAAAATATAAGATTTGGTAGCATTCAGTTGAAATCTATTAGCAATAGCCCACTGGTAAATGTTACTCAAATCATCATTCATTGCACTACACAGTTGCAAGACATGGACCTTGTGGCTAGACATATATACTTGGATGTCATCAGCATAAGCATTTAATGATACATGTTTGCATACACTAAATATATCATTTCGGAAAATTGATAACAGTATGGCCGTGGTTATGCTATCGATCAAAACTCGGTGGAAAATTTCTCTAATTTTTGTGTCCGTGCAAAAAGAGTGGTTACGCTTGTGCTTGACCCACGCTTGCTCTCTTCAAAAATATATATTTTTTTCTCACCTTCAACAGCAACCCGTCTACTACACAAATGAGAAAACGTATTATTTGCGGTGTAGTTTTCGACGCGATGGAAGACCAAATGTTTATATTAATTGAAATCTGCTTAACATATGTAAAGGCGTAATATTTGGGAACGATAATCAGAGGAATATAATTGATAGATTTATCAGTTCATTTCATTTTTTCACTCCACTCCATTTTTCAATATTTTTGTGAACATTGAGACTAAGCAACACGGGTTTACTCGGTGTCCTCGGTGTACGCTAGACCGAGTTTTCGTGATCGGTGTAAGAGAGTGATGTTGAGAACAGAAAAATATCCCATTCTCTCTTTTACACATAAAACAACAAAAAGAAGTCCTACTTGCCAAGCAAAACTCGATAGCATAACCACGGCCTCGAGGACCAAGGATGGAACACTGAAGAAACTAGAAAACAAGTGTTAGCTGAGAAAACCTAACGCAAGCATTAACTCTCTGATACTTGTTAGATAAGTAAGACATTAAAAGCTTTTCGCCCTTATAAACGATAAACGCTTTTTCAGTTTAACACCCGTTTTGTTTTGTGCTTTTCGTTGTTTTGGCAGACGGAGGATAACAGATGACGAATGAAATACACCACACGCTAAGAAAGTTTGTTGTTAGTTTATTTCACATGCTTTGCAGATTTACGTTTACGCGATGGGTATAATGGAAGACAAATTTCCAGAGAAAAAGTTCTTCAAACAGACGCCAGCAAAGAGGCTAGGCTTTAGTGCAATTGTGCGTTATTATAATTTGTATTTTGCATACAAAATGAGAAAGTATGTATTAAATCGATAAAGTTAAACGCAAAGTATCGTTTATAAAGGCATTAAAATTATAAAGAGATAAATGTTTATATGAAAAGTGATTTTATAGTGAAAAAACATGGTGAATGCACGTGTTGCTGCAATATTCTCCTGAATATATTATTTCATTGTTATTATACAATTTTAATTACAGTTCTGTATGAAAATGCAAACGTAATTAATTCACAAATAATTTCCACAATAATAAACACAAATAACATCAGCATGAATGCCAGATTGTTGCGACACCACCAGCGCGACCTTTCTCTGTGATTCTCACAAATTCATGCACCAAATCTTTGGATTTTTTAAAATTCTCTGGAAAATTTCCTAAAATACTGTACCGATGGCACCACCTTTCTGTCGGCAAACAATGGCGATCTGCAAACTTAGACATACACGCAAATGTCGGCTCGAAAAGATTACATTATAGGAGTTTGGCTTAGTTGAGTTTCAGTTTCCGTTTGCGTTTACGTGTCGTTTTATTTTATAAGGCTGTTTGAGCATCTCAACCAAAGAATCTCTTTAACTTTGAGCATAATAACACGTGGTTTACCTTAGCGAAAGCTTTGGAAAAATCAAGCATTCCGAGTAAAGATATTGCTCCCGAATCATAGGCAGGTCAGCAAGAATTTTGACAATAGCAGTAGTGCAACTGTGGCCTGAGCAGAAACCCGATTGAAGAGGCGAAAGAAGATTGTTAATATCTAAATGAGTGGACTTTAGATAAAGCCGACAAGATGCTAACTGTTCTAAAATCACTGAGTTCAGATGGACTATTTAATTTTGGAATTGGTTGAATAATAGAGATTTTCCACAAATCAGGGAATGATGAAGTAAAACTGAAATTTATTATGTGTGTCAATGGTTTTATTATGAATGGCAAAATAAGTTTTACTAATCTAATAGGAATACCATCTTCACCAATTGAATTGGATTTAATTTTCATGACATATTTTCAGACTTCATATTCAGATCAGAGATCTTTAGTAGGTAAGTCTGGGTTTAAATTAGAAGAGTAAAATCTGATCTTCGCTTGCCTGATTATCAATACAGCAATATTTCCAACTGTTAATATTTGCTGCTATAATGTGGTGTCGTCGTTTCGCATGAAACTGTCAAGAGCTGGTCGTAAAAAGACGATGCTTTCCGTTCAAAATATTGAAAAAGGTTTGCCTTTTGCTACGATGATCTTTTCTCAACCTGCTGAGTATTGGGACGACGTTATATTTTGCGCTGAGACAAAAATGATGTTCTACTACAATGATGGCCCAACTGGGATGTGGCTCAAAGCGTTGGCATCATTAAAAAATAAAAATATTTAGGCAATTCACAGTTAGCCTCATAAGTTATTAGATACTAAGTTATGACTCCGAACTGTGAACAGTCGAACAAAACCTCTGGATTTTCGAAACTTGAATTTCTGTTAAAATGCCTAAAATTCTTTTCTTTTTTTCATCCATCGAAATTTTGAAATAAATTTTTTCTGTATTCAACCAAAATGAATAAATACAGCAATCGCATGAACAGTTGATTTGAATACAACTTTCCTAATACATACCTGCGAGTGTTGTAATCGTGCTAACATAGATTTTCATACAAAACAACAAAAAATTTTCTTACGACAGTCATAAATTGTTTTAAGTTATGACAACTTATGACTTATGACGACTTATGAGGGCAACTGTGAATTGCCTAATTATTCCGACTGTAAAATTTCTATTATGATTTTTGAAACTCTTGATTGTTTCATGCGAAACGACGACACCACACTCTTCCTTGGGATCTTGTGCAAGCGTTCTGGTGGAAACCTTGAGGGTTTGGTACATTTTCCTCATCATAACGCGCTCTGCACGTTCAGTAACTCACAATTACTGCCGCCTCCATACTTCAGTTCTGGTTTTCCCTCGTTTTCTTCACACTATAAAATATTATATATTGCCTTTCGTGTTACAGATAACATCTTGGATAATTCTGGTACAATTTTACCCATTTGTACATTGCAATAAACCAACTGAATCACTTCAAAACATAACATTTTGTCTGGCATTTTAAGAAAAACTTATGTTAAAAGAAAGAACCACCAGAAAACACGATTTTTCAACTTTTTGTATTCGCAAAGCAACAATGAACAAGTAATTAACATACCAACAGAAAAAAATTCAAATCAATGCCTAAATAATGGTAAAAACAACGCATATTAAATCAACAAAAGTGTTGTGAAAAGAGTTTCTTGACAGTTAAAAAACTGAGTAATCATGATTTTTGTTGCATATTTCGTAGATAGTGCATTAAATTTAGGTTTTTCTTTCATTAGACTGTTGTAAGTACTGCACCTTAAGGTAATTGATAAACGAAAATACTATAAAAAATCAAAAAGTAGTATTGTTTTGCTAAACAAATTGAAAAATGGAATTTATTTTCAATGTGAAAACTGATTCTTGACAGACTGTATATTGTATATGCAGATCGAAAGCGACAGCACCAAAAAAATAATTTACTGTACAAACCTAGTGGAAGAATTTCTCTCTCGGAAATTCTGATGCTCGGAGTCATGACGCTTCGATCTTATCGATTCTATTATCTCACCGACGTCGAGCTTACGCCCTTTTTTTGCGGAAATGTGTTGCCTACTCTTCGTCCAATTTACTTCGAAAATAATTAATTGGGTCCAAATTGTTCAACAAATGTAAACAAAAAGCTAAGAAAGCAAAAACAAAAAGCAGATGATATACAAAGAAACGAGAACCACAATTCCGAACAAGACACAACAAATTTGCTGAAAAAAAATACGAATAGCAAAAGCGCAGAAACGGCGGACATTATGTAAACAAATTTTGTTGAGCGTCTGGCGTATTCATTTTTGTCCGACTTCTAGGACGCCTAGGAAGTTATGAAGCTGACGCTTTCGATCTGCGTACTTTTCTATATCAATCGTTTCTATTTCTATGCGTTACATATTTTGTGACAAAATTAATATACCCTTACCCTTAAGGTATAGAGATAAAAACCTTATAAAATTAATTTTTTTACGAAAACAGGTTTACAGGCTTTGATAAAATATAGAATACACTTGCTCCAGCTTTATATTGTACACTAAATTCATGTATTTTTTGTATGAGATGAAAACTAAAAAACGGTAGCGAGAGCTATTTTGTAACATCTCTAGCTGTCAGTTTAAAGTACCGTTATTTAAATATATCGTTCAAACGTGACGAGAAATTGTTTAAAAGGCTGTGTGAATAAAGCGCGAACACAAAAATTTGTTGAAAAGATTTATATATACAATAAACCGCAAGTACTAAATTTTATTATTTTTTCTAATTGGTGTATTGAACTCATACAATTAGTAACAAATTGGTTGGAATTATCTTATTGTTTCATAGCATATCAAAGTATTTTCTCATGTTCCCATTTGGGAACATTGGTCCGATGAGAGACCCATTTCACACAAAATTCAATTGAACCCAAAATCTCTTTTACAGTTCTACATAATAAAAATCATGTCGATGAGAAGAGCTTTAAATCTTAACGAAATAGAGGAATGTTTGGCAGAATTGTTGGAGGAGGATGAGGTAATTGACATTGCTCAGGTAACCCCGCAACTTGATGCAAAAACCGGCTGAGAAGATATCGACGACGATACCATTTTTAGACACGAATTTCCTGAAGAGGTCCCAGGTGAACTAGAGATTCACACCACAGCAAAAATTATCCTCAACATTACGACAATTTAAAGCACAACGTCAATCTGAAAGCGCAGTCAATCAAATACACACACCTACATGGCGGAAAAAGGAAGCCACTTATACAAAAAATGTTCATCAGGCATTAGTCAAAATAAAGCCACTTATAGATAAACTCAATACCAGTTCCTTAAAATGCAGTATTTTTCCCAAGCATCTATCAATTGACGCCATTTTATAAAGCAAATTATCAGAGGTAAACCAAAGCTTTCGATTAACCCTAAACGACCCAGAAAGACTTTGTAACGCAACAGACCAGTTGTGTCCATCGGACACATCATTGGAATTTTTAAACATATAGAAAAACAATAGTGAAATTGAAATGTTCAGAATTTTATTATACTTGTTTTCCGTCTAGTTTCCTAAAAACATGTTTTTACTGTATTATGACAACAAAATATTGTGTTTAATTTAATTGTAAATATTAAATAAATAAAGCAAATTGAAATTATTTATTCAATTCAATTATAAGAGCTGTACAAAAAGGTCTCGAGACCTTGTGTCTGTACAAGTAACAGTAAAGCAATAAACTAACAAGCATCCGACTGACAATAAGTGTTTAATTCCTTAACATACTTAACTAATCTTAAAACTATTACTCCGTCTGTGCCATCAGTACCACGTCGGCAGTCTGCCATCAAAACAGGCGACTGGTTTTAAGATTGGATTAGGATTGTGATAAAAAGATCAAGGGGGAAATTGGATCTCACACGGGCAATTGAGCTTCTGGTTCGGTTTGGCGGCACATCAGTTCTTAAGCATGATTTAGGAATTTGGTAACTTCGCTCTTAAAGCGAGGTGTAGAGGAGATGCATTTTATAGTGTTAGGCAATCCATTCCACAGTTTTATACCCCTAATTAGACTGGATCGTTCCCTTGTCAGCGATCGGTACCTGGGGAGAATGAAGTTCGACGAACGGACTGAGTTACCGCGTGTAAGTTTACTGAAAATGTAATCGGGAACACGACTCTTTATGATCTTGTACAATAACAGAAGTAGGCGACATTTAAATAGCGTTTTAGCTCCATTCCAATGACCGATTTAACTAGATTTGACACACTGTCCCTACCCCGTAACGCAAAGACGAACCTAACTACCGATCTAAAGCAGACACTGAGTTTGCGCCAGCATGACGAGCTGCAACCCCCATAGACTTCACAGCCGTATAGTAAGATAGGCACTATGAGAACCTTAACAAGGTGCAATCTGGCGGACCGCGGTAGAAAGTGCTTTATAAGGTATAGGCACCTCAGTACCCCGTAAACCTTACTACACACCTGGGCTACATGCTTATCCCATAATAAATCTTCTGAAATGATAATGCCCAAACTTTTTATCGTATCAGTGTAGGCGATAGCTACTCCATCATGTATTATCTGACTTGGTAGTGTAAGACTGGATCCCCGAAGTGCAACCATGACCTGTGTCTTACTAGGATTAAGGGTAAGTTTATTACGCTCGGCCCATGTGGATATTGCATTTAGGTCCTCGGTGATTAATACCACACCCTGTTCAGCACCTCCCTGCCCACACGACAAAATAAGCTGTACATCATCTGCAAAAATATGTACAAGTGAGTGCGGAACCACAGTTGGCAGATCATTAATGTAGAACGTAAAGAGCAACGGGCCTAGAATACACCCCTGCGGTACTCCACTGCCCACCTCAAGCAACCCGGATAACCGTTCTGAAGCCATAACTCGTTGGAACCTGTCAGATAGGTAGGAGAATATAAGGTTGCATGCCGCATTTGAAAAGTGAAATTGCTTCTTCAGCTTCAAACGCATAATGGCCCAGTCCACCCGGTTAAATGCTTTACTGAAATCGAGGGCAACTAAGAAGGAAGGCGCACGATTATCTATGCTCTGGCTAATTTCGTCTGTGATGTCTAACAATGTGGTTGTTGTGCTGAAATTTTCCCTAAAGCCAGACTGGTTACGGTAAATGCTGCATCTTGTGTCAGATCACAGAATAAACAGTATACAGAATGCGCATGTCGCCCAACGAAGGTATCTGAATTATGGGTGCGGGCCGAAAGCAATAGGGGGACAACAGAATTTGGTTAACAGAGCTTTGTCGCTGTTAATTTGTCGGGCGACGAAGTCCTCTGCTGTTATTAGTTAGGCAAGTTTCATCAAAAGAGCGAGTTCAGTGCACACTCTACCAACAAACACACATGATATGAGAGTGCTGTTTCTCTTGTTACGTTCGTTCGAAGATCTTTTCGAATGAGTATAAAGGGATCGGAAGATCGACTTTGTTTCTTTTATTTTGCACTAACAATGCTAGCGAATATGCGTAAGAAGAGATAATCGATGCAGCACTCGTATGTCAAGTAAAGTGTGAAAGAAAGAATCGATCCATTTATGGTGTACAGCGGGCGATGAGAAGAACGGTGCGATTTGTCTTCTTTTGCTTCTCTTACAAGAACAAACCATGTGCAGCCGTCCGTCCGTCTGGATTTGTTTTCAATTTTGCATTTTATGGTTTTTGGAAGGAATTTTGCTTTCGTAGCTTTGTTCTGCTTCTTGTTCGATGTCCAGGCTTTGTAAAGCGCTGGCACGATCTCCGTTGCGAGCATAGTGTGCTGTTGAAGAATTTGAATACGCAGATGATCTACTTTAGTCGGCATATCAACACATTGAATACGTTATACGAGTAACATTAAAAAGTTAATGTTACCCTTTTATAGGGTTAAACGAATGTTTTTTTACGAATTTGAAATAACACGAGATAGAAAGAAAATATAATTCCGTTTTTATAACATTTATGAACATTTTTTTTAACAATTCATAGATTATCAATATTCTATGCATTTTTCTCATGATTTCTTCTTTTTTTACACAGTAGTTTTGTTTTGGAAAACGAAAAAAAGTGCTAGTCGAGAATTTTTTAGGAGTTTGCCTGCGAAACACATTCCTACATCTTCCTTGTGTAAACATATATATGTATCTGTACAAATATATGTATTGTACGGGTATGTGTGTACATATTTATAGTACAATAGAAATGCTGTAGGAAAAAGTCGACTGAGCAACGATGATACCGAATGATGACGAAGTTGCCGTCGGGAAAGTTACTCAGCTCACTCGGTTCTGTTAGAAACCCCAAACGAGTTGAACTTTACAGAAACAAAGGCTGTTAAATGCTGGTCGTAATATTATTAACAGCGGACGTAATGTTAAGTTAACAGTGGTCGTAATATTGCGACCACGGAACAAAACTTTTTTTGTATGAGATGCGCATTCTGTATACTGTTTATTCTGTGGTCAGATGTAATGAAATCAAGTATTTGATTCCTCATAAGTAACTCACAAAGCTTAGATAGGCATGGAAGAATGCTAATTGGTCTGAAATCAGAAACTGTAGTGGGCTTGGCGTTTTTCGGAATCGGTACAACTTTAGCCATCTTCCAATCTAGCGGAAAACAGGATGTGGTCAGGACAGTATTAATCATGCCAAGAAAACTCGCTCCGAAAACGGGGAAAATGAGTTTAACAAATTTCAGGTGGACATTGTCCAGACCCACCGCATTCGACTTCAATGCAACAAGTGCATAGAATACCTCATCAAGGGTAAAATTCCTAAAGGAGAAGGCATTGTCACTTTCAGGCCAAGCAGCATCCAACCGGGTGAGTGACGCTCCGGAGCTGTGTAAGGAGACAAAGAACCTTTTAATCTCTTCGGGATTGAAAAAAACTGGTGGCGATTTCTTCGGCAGTATGCCAAATCTCCGTACCCGCTTCCAGAACTCGGTCCCATCACACACCTCATCGAAACATTTCCTACCATACTCATACCTAGTCTTTCTATTGAGGTGGGTAACTCTATTTCTCAATCTACTATAGTCCTTCCAATGTGCTTCGGAGGGGGAAGACTTGAAGGTTCTAAAAGCATTGTCACGCCGTTCCTTTAAATCCCTTATTTGCTCATTCATCCATGGACATGGCTGACGCCTCCGGGAAAACCTGGAAAGTGGGACAAATGTATTGAACAACTCAGAGATCACTGCGTTCAATTCATGTAATTTGTTATTTACATTTGTTTCAGCATAAAAACGCCTCAAGTCGCAGTGCTGGCAAGATTGCAACAGCTCTCTGATGTTGACTCTTCTAAAATCACGGTATTCAAACGTGCTCCGCTTCCGGTTCACCCGACTGCACATTGAACAGAAAATTAGTGCATGCTTGGATACATTAGGTATCCAGAACTGGTCAAAGGTTGATAAGTTCTCACGGTTACCGACTACAAAGAAGTCGAGTAACGACTGGGAACCTCTCGCAATGTCGAAGTGAGTAGGAAGTTGGGGATTGTACACTGGATCAAGGTGTAACCCATTAAAGAAGAGCGTAGTCTCTCTACAAGTTGCAGGATCTAGCATATTAAGGTTAAAATCGCCCATGATAATAACGTTGCTAAACTCCCCCGAGATGCTTGACAGAATATCCGTCAAATCATGCAAATCGCCTCTAGGGCGGTAAACGACCCCAAAGACAAAGACCGAACTCTGATGAATGACCTTGATAAAGAGGTACTCGATGACTGCATCCACCTGGGAGCTCTCTAGAACGGTCCACTTGAAATTACTAGCAATGTAGAATGCAACACCCCCACCCCTCTTGGCGACCCTATCATGCCTAACCAAGTTATACCCCTGAATTAAGGCAAGGTCATCTGGCACCTCAGGTGCTTATGACTTATCCGGGATTATGGAGATATAGTGCATAAAAGCTTCAAACTTTGAAGGCTCATAACTCCTAAACGGGGCGGGGCGAGGGGCGGGGTTTATTTTCCTGGGTAGCTCCAACAACAACATAAGCAACAACAACAACAAAAACCACAACAATCACACCGGGCATGCCTTAAATATAGCCGATGATTTTTATAATAATGATTCTAGAAAGGGAAACAAAATTCACGAAATTTCCACAACCAAAAATTAATCGACAGAGTCCATATTTTCGCGCACAACTCAACGCACAAAATAAAAATGCAGTGTGTTGTTTTATGTTTTATGTAAGTGTTTGTTTAAGAACACTTATAAAAGCATTTTAAGATTGCTTAATTCTCCGCGTGGAATTGAAACTGTCTTTGTTTACCATTTGCTTCATGGTTGCAAACTAACAAAAAGAGAAAAACAATTTTTTGCTACAATTTAAACGAAATATAATATACAATAGCACATACACTACCGGCCAAAAGTTTCGAAGCACCCTTGAAATTTCTACAAATTTTACTAATAGTTATCCAAAGCTTTTAAAAATAAAAAGTTTCATTATACATTTTAAAGTTTATTGTATTTGCTTTCAAATTACATTAAAATTAAATTTTAGAAACACTTTTATTATAAAAAATTTTTACAAAAATGTATAATCTGATATTTCATCAAAAAAGCCCCCTTTGCACTGAATAACTTTTGCTACAATTCTTGGCATTCTGGCGATTAATTTCTTTATGGTTTCCTGTTGTATATTGTTCCATGATTCCAACAATGCATTTCACATTTCCTCTTTCGACGTAGTCGCTTTTTCTCGCACCTTTCCGTCCAGCTCATCCCATAGAAGCACTATTGGATTCATATCGAGTGACTGGGCAGGCCAAATCATATTTGTTAATATTCCAGATGTTTGCATGTTCTCTAAATAGCCTCTGCACAATTTGGAGCTGTGTTTGGGATCGTTATCTTGTTTCATCACGAAACCTTTACCGATCAATCGTAGGTCTTATGGTATGGCATTGTGCTGCAATATCTTTCTATACTCCTCCTTTCGCATAATTCCATCGATTCGAATTAAATCGCCTACTCCATTGCTTGAGAAGCATCCCCAGACCATAACGGAACCGCCGCCGTGCTTCGCTGTTGGGATTACACACTCCGGCAGCATGTTCTTTTGGGCACTACGTTTGGCGAAAATTCTTTGATTTGACCCAAACAGCTCGAACTTTGATTCGTCGTTCCAAAGAACATTTTTTAAGTAGTCTTCGGTTCATTTCTTATAGGTTAGTGTCCATTGAAGTGTTCTCTTTTTATTTCGTGGTCGAAGTAAGGGTTTATCTTTAGCAATCCTTCCACAAAGACCAGCATCTCTAGCCGCCTTATTACAGTTGTTAATGACACCGGGTTTGATCGACTATAATCCATCTCGGCTTCTATTTCTGGAGCCGTTTTTCTTCTGTTCCGTCTGCTTGATATTTTCATTGCTCTATCTTCACGATTTCTTGTCGATCTTGGACTTTCGGACCGCGGAAGGACCTCAAGAGTTCAATAATCCTTGTACATTTGTATGGTGCGATGCACAAAACTAGTCGAAATTTTTAATTTTTGCTCTATTATCCGCTCGGAATTGCCTTCCTTATAAAGAGTAATCACTGCAGATCTTATATCAATTTTTTTTTTTTGCATGGCTTCGGTTTCTTTAACGTTTGGTCAGTTCGAATCTAGGGAAACAAATAATGGTGTCAATATTCTATGTCAGCCTTTTATACTTGACCCAGGGTAAAAAATGGATGGTAATAATTATTCATAATAACCTTTAGTAATTACCCCATTAAAAAAAATTACCCTGAGTACCTGAAAAAGGTTTTTTTATAACCCTTTTCCTCGATTTTGTATGGCAAGTGCAATAAACAAAAAAACCCAATTTCTTGACTTAGTGTATTGCTTGAGCATGCAATTAAACAATGAATGTCGTAAACCCGTTTTGGGTTCCATATTACAGTTATCACTTTACAACCATCCTATTAAAAAAGAAAAAATCAAAATTTATACAATAATATAGAAATGCTACACGATTTTCTATGAACAGGAGTGGTGCTTCGAAACTTTTGGCCGGTAGTGTACATATATCAATCTACATATAATTTGCCAAGTTTATTCTATATTTTGGCAACGTTTCTTGCAAAAAAAAAAACAAATTTATAAGGTTTTCATTAATTGAAATTAACCACAATTATAATATTTTCGTCTACCATCACTAAAATTTGTATCTTGTGCGCAAACCTTTCTGGCAAATAACAATGGCTGTAAAATAAACGTATAGTCCGGTGACCTCGACGTAAGAGCAAGACGACACGAGTTCCGTGACTCTTGGAATAGGTCTGTTACGTCATCGTGACTCGTTAGAGACGATTGTCGTCTTACAGCCTTATTCCAAGAGTCACGGTGACTAAGACGACAATCGTCTCTGACGAGTCACGACGACGTAACAGACCTATTCCAAGAGTCACGGAACTCGTCTCGTCTTGCTCTTACGTCGAGGTCACTGGACTATACGTTTATTTTACAGCCATTGTTATTTGCCAAAATGGTTTGCGCACAAGATACAAATTTTAGTGATGGTAGACGATAATATTATAATTGTGGTTAATTTCAATTAATGAAAACCTTATAAATTTGTTTTTTTGGCAACAAACGTTGCCAAAATATAGAATAAACTTGGCAAATTATATGTAGATTGATATATGTATGTGCTATTGTATATTATTTCGTTTAAATTTTAGCAAAAAATTGTTTTTCTTTTTTTGGTAGTTTGCAACCATAAAGCAAATGGTAAACAAAGACAGTTTCAATTCCACGCGGAGAATTAAGCAATCTTAAAATGCTTTTATAAGTGTTTTTAAACCAACACTTACATAAAACAACACACTGCATTTTTATTTTGTGCGTTGAGTTGTGCGCGAAAATATGGACTCTGTCGATTAATTTTTGGTTGTGGAAATTTCGTGAATTTTGTTTCCTTTTCTAGAATCACTATAAAAATCATCAATTTCATATATGTAGCTTAAAAATATTATATAAAGCATAAATACGAAGTCGAGCTTTATATTGTGCACTAAAATAATTTATGTTTTGTATGAAACGACAACTAAAAATCACTCGTCTTATTTAAGACGATAATCGTTTCTAAATCGTCTCTTAGAATACCTCAAGACGACCAAAGTTTACGTCGTTGACGATTGAGAGACGATTTTCAAGACGACCGTGACTCTTGGAATACCAAAGACGAGTGAGAGACGATTTAAAGACGACCGTGACTCTTGGAATAAGGCTATTAGTCACCGTGACACTTGGAATAAGGCTGTTAATGGGTTAAGGCGATAATCGTCTCTGGGAATAGATCAAAGACGATCGTTAAAACGTACGGCGTACATTCGTCGTCTAGGGGCATCTTTATTTAAGTCGAATATTGTTATAGTTTGAATTAAATTAACCATACCCTTAAAAAAATAGTATAGTTATTAACTAAACGTTTGCTTGTGTTATAGGATCCAACAAATATAGAAAGATTTCTCCAGTCCCTTGTTAAAAGGCAGAAGCGCATATGCTGAAATTCCGAAGATGCTAAGTGGTTCTGCATACAGGTATTTTCAACTTTGTGAATATATGAGCAGCACGAATAGTTTTTGTCCACAGTCGATGAATTGTTAATTTCAGAAATAACATTTAGTGCTGTATTTAATTTTGCACATGGAATTTCTTTACTTTTCGAAATTATTCGTCCACTACGTTTCAAGTTTGAAACTGCTTTTCTACTCATTTTTAAAATGTGTTTCAATGCACAAACACTAATAATTTAAGAGGTTTACAGAAAAATGGAACTTAAATTATAGCATGTTCACGTCGCAGATTAACGTTGAGAAGAACAAAAGGGACATATTACGATAGGCACGGAGCTCCAGTTTGTAGTTTGGACCTGCCGCCATCGATTCATACTCCCGATCCCATTGGGGCCAAAGTTATATCCCTTTGAAATTTGTAATTTAACCGACGTTATCTTTGTAAGTATAAGCGATGTCCGGATGATGTTAGTACCTTTGTAAAAGTATTAATAATATAGTATAATATAATATATATAATAGATAATAATTATATAAAATATAATTATTTATGTAAAATAATAAGGCATAAATGCAGAATAGCTGCCAAGCTCAGATTTTGTTCATCTTCTTTTACCGTTAGTTGGGACCATCAGGAACGGAAGTGGCTGGTTTTTATCGGAGGCTGGTCAGCCATCTTGGATTTATGAGCGTTTGAAGGACAAATATATGATTTAATAAAAGTCACTTATCTCATAAACTAAGAGAGGTAGCGAAACGAAAGTACTGTTGTAAAGGTATTAAAAATACCTTTCATTTATGTAATACACATTTTTGTCCATAACATGGCTGTGAAGGAGTTATATTGATTTTTAGAAAAATGTGACAAGTTGACCTTGAAACAACAATTTTTTTCTTCCAAACGGACACATTAAGGTATAAAACAAATTACAGTTATGGAAAGCTTGTTCTTTTACCTATAAAATCGTATATAATATGTTATACTTACTATTGTATTACATTACTTTAGCTTTACTTTTCTGTAAACAAACAAGTGTAAACACAGAAAAAACATTTAAAATTAACAAATGTTTATGAAAAATCGCGCGATTTTTGAAGAACGTTCAATTTTGGAGAAAAATTAAATTTTAGATCTTTAGTACTATTTTTTTCCATTCATTAATTTTTTTATTTTTATTTTTACTTATGTTATTATGCCAATAATAAGAGGGCCTTATCTTTCGACACATGTCATATTTTTTTATCGTGATCAGTCCAGGGGGCGTATTACGTTCCTGTGAGGAAATAGAAGTGTACACACAGCTAAAATTTGCACCGCTGACCAAATGGACACTCCTTGAAAATTTGGTATTACGTTTGCATCTGTGTACACTCGATAATAAAATGCACGCTGAATTGGCTGAATGTAAAAACTTTGACATTTCAAAAATTTTCAAAATTTCAAAAATATCAATAATCAATCAAAATATCAGTAATGGAATTTTATATTATTGGAAGAGTTGTTAGACGCAGGCAGAAGTAAGTTATTGCTTAGCATTTTTTCCACATATTTTAATTTAACATACTCGTATATATTTATAATTATTGTTATCAACTGGTTATGGCTCGTAGACAATTGCGGGACATGCATAATCCTTTCGAGGTGTCCGACGATCGTTTCATGGAACTTTATAGGTTCCCTAAGCACATATGCCAGGAATTTTTTGATACAATTTCGTTCACATTCAGGAGTAGTCTACGGGCGCATGGTATTCCGTCAATATTAAGATTTCTTTGTGCTCTTCGCTTTTTTGCAACGGGCAGCTACCAGCTAAGTGCAGGTCAAGATTTCTTTTGTTCGATGTCACAAAGTAAAGTAAGTCAGTGCATAAGCGAAGTGACAGAAATTCTGAGAGATATATGTTGCACATATATACATTTCCCATCAGAGGAGTCATCATTTGGCGTAAAACGTAACTTTTTTATTTTGGGTATTTTGAAGAGCCGATTTCGGTGTTTATCAAGCCAAAATGTGTTATGCTACGATCCTGCAAGAGTTGGAAAATTCGTTAATGCGTGCTGCGTACTGCACAATGTCCTTACAAGACATAGGGTGCCATTTAACGAAGAATTCCTGCTTATAAATGACAATTCTAGAGATGAAAGTCCACTTCCCGAGGAACTACGAGAAAACGCTAGTGATGGAATGCTTGTCAGAGAACGTTTAATTGCTTCATCTTTTTCAGAATAAAAATAACAATGGAATTCAATAATTATTTTTATTTATTTATTTGTAGTTTTAGTTTTTCTAATTCATACATTTTATTTCTCCATATTTCTTCCTTCTGCAACTTCTTTTCTTCCAACAATAACTTTTTTTCTTCCACCTCCAGCTTTCTTTCTTCCACCTCCAGCTTTCTTCGTTCCACCTCCAGCTTTAGCTCCTTGAACGCCAAATTGTTTTCCTGCATCCTTATTAATTCTGTTTCGATGCTGCCCGTATAGCCTCTTTTCCTCTTTCGCGCAGGCATAGGTGAAGCCGTCAATGAAACCTATTGAAATTAGCTAGAAAGTCATTTACGATTCAATATATTAATTCCTTCACTTACTCCCTCAGAGCTGCCCGCAACGGGTTTCTCCTTTTCGAGGGCACCCGCTTCCGGCTCACTTTCAATTGTGCAGCAAAAATCCTTGAAATTAAAAAACAGTTAATCGTGATTCAGTGCATTCTTTTTGTCACTTACTCCTTCTGTTGTATGTCGCGATCGCAATTTCCAGTTCCGGGAGATAAAAACTTTCAAGACCAGTATTATCGTTTTATAATACTACTCCGTGAGTGAGTAAAAATAACCAACGATCAGAATCCACACGCGAAGAATTAAATTGAGAACGATTTTCTTCCGCGTATTGATTCTGCGAATATTACAATTTTTATATTGCGAAATAATGGAAATTGCGAAACACGGTATACTGACCCACTTTGGTTCGGTCGACGGGTGTGTCAACCGAGCCAAGGTGGAAAATAGAAAAGATTCCAACGGGAGTCTTGTGAGAATTCCCAGTTGAAGAAGTCGTCGTTAAGCGCGTATAAAGTCGCGGATTAGTTTATAGTCAGAAGTGTAAAAAAAAGTAGTAAGGTATAAAAGGAGTGTTAAGCGTTACAAGTAAAAGTGTTAAATATAAAGTATAAATACAAACTAACGTAATACAAGAATAAAGTAATCTAAAATAATTACAAACTAAAATAATTACAAATCTAAACAAGGAGTTTCATTCGTTGCCTTGGGACAAAGACCATCATAAGACGTCCATATTAGCGATAGAAATACAACAAATTGGCGCAGCCGGAATTTTCGAGCCGAGGATCGCTCGATAAGGAGAAAGGTAAGTAGAATAAGATACTTAAATAATCAATAGCTGAATAGTTTAGGAAAGATAGGAAGTGAAACAATAATTTAGAAATAAAGTTGCCAGGAAATTTCAAAAAGTGAAATAATAATGTTAGGATTAAATTGAAATCGAAAGTATAAGTTGACCAAATAAAATTAAAATACAACTTTAAATTACCTTGAATGTGTGTGAAAAATTTAAGTGGAAAGTATCTTTAGAATAAAATAAATTAGAACACGACATATCTTTAAATGAAATTGAATGAATAAGTAGCATTTTTTTTAAAAAAAAGTGAAAGAAAAAACCAATAGGTTTTTGGAATTAGTGAAACTGTGGAATTAGTGAAAAATAAAGTACGTTCACTAATAAAAATAACTACATATTTTAAATAATCAAATTCTACATTTATTTAACAGCATTTTAATTTTCAGCGTTGGCAGTCGGTTCAAGTTCCGAATGCCAACAAATCAGCAGATATCCTGGTGAAAGATACTGGTTCATGTTAGTTATGCTAGTTATCTTTCGGTAATGCCAGTAATCAACAGCAACGACTTAAACGTCGCCAACATTAACAAATACGAATTTTTGCGATTTTTTTTTAATTAACGATATTGGTTACTGTGAGACAAATTGGCGAAAGTCAGAGTAATTTTACTAACTTAAATAAATTTAAGGATTTATTTAACGTGGTAAAATTCAAATGATAAACGCAAATTGTTAAAAAACAGAAATCCAATTCAATACTAAAACAAAACGCGTACAGTATACGGGTTAGTTTTAAGTTTTCGTTGTGTGTGTCTTAGACACACATTTTTCGGGTGTGTCTTAGACGTTTGTTTTCAAATTACACTGTTAAATAAATTTTAACAATCAATGTAGTTGATTTCAAAGTCGCACATTTTAAGTTGATTGGTGGATAATTCATTTTATCTTTTTATTCGTCCGTATTTCGTATTTTTAAATAATACGTCCTACATTCGCAAATGTATGAAATTTCGAAAAAAAGGGTAATAATCGGAATTACAATAAATTAAAACATTAAAAAGGAATTTTTTTTGGTTATTTTGGAGAACCAAAATTAAAAGTTAAACATTTAAAGTAAGGAGCTTAGAGACTTCATATTGTTTGGAGAATCAAAGCCAAGTTAACTTCGTTGTTTCAATAACAAGCAATTACAATTGCTGGCTGATAAAAAACAATCAAATATAGAAAAATAGAGGCATAGGTCGTTCGTTCCTTTCTGTGAGGTCTTAAATTACCTCAGCGAAGTCACGAAAATTTTGACGCTTCGGCTCTGCTTGAAACAAAGCTGAACAGCGAAGTCACGAAAATTTTGACGCTTCGTCTCTGCTTGAAACAAAGCTGAACAGATGTACAGCGAATGTTTACAGCACGCTCGTTAAACGAAGCGTGCAAGAAATATAAGCCGTTTAAGGAAGTTAAAGCTTAACAAGAAAAAGTTAATTGTTTCGTAAATTGCTTCGCCTTTTAAGTACTACGAGTAGTATAAAGAATTAATCGTTTAATGGAACGATTAAACGATAATCGATGTCGCTACGTAGTCGCTTGAATAAAGTTTTAAGTACGGAAAATTGGGAAAAATTTTTTGTTTTCAGGGACACAGTCACCACGTTTGAGAGGTGAAGTGTATAAGTTCATACAGGCGTTCGAGTTAGCTACAAATGAAGTAAATAAACCACTTTACATAGAATGCATCAAACAAAGATTATATGGAGACGCTTATGATCTTGTAGGCACACAACAAGTCAACACTCTAGAGGAATTATACCTAGCGATACGAAGGGTCTACCTACCAACAGCTGCATTAAACGTAACGTTGACAGAACTCCAGAATTGCACCCAATTGCACAATGAGGACGTCCGGCAGTTCGCAAGACGCCTGAACATGAAAAAAACACAGGCATTGCAAATAGTAAGAGACACCTATAAGGGAGTAGGTGACAGCGCACTGATATCCATGGTAACGACGTCGGCAAATAAGGCGTTTAGAACAGGGTTAACAGATGCAACGTTACGAACTCATATGCTAAATGTTACAGGGAAAACTATAGAGGAAATGACTGAAATAGCAGTAAACACGCTGGTGGAAATACAAAGAAGTAACTCCATTCATCAACCCAATATTACACCAATATTTAATATGAATTCGATTGAACCATGTATAACATCTGCAGTAAATAATCACGTGAATTACAAAAGACCAGAAATAAGGCAGAACATCTCGAGAACGCGGGCATACGAGAGAAAAATGTTTAACTAGAGAAAACACACCGTATTGTCCAAAATGTCTAACATATGGTCACGAGACAAACTGGAGGTGCAACACTAATGACTACAACCACAGAATAAATAGTATACAGAAGTTGCATCTCGGCCTGCGATACCTTTTCACTTTATGGTGCGGTCGGAACAACTGAGGGGAGATCAAACAACGAGAGAGCAAACGTGAACACAGAGAAGCAATCACGAACAAAGAGAAGCAACGAGAGAGGAAGCATAAAACGTTTATGTGTGTGTACATCTGTTTTGCTAGACTGCGTCGTGAATTCACGTGGTATTGACAAAATTTTGTTTCAAGCTTTAGATTTCTGTATTTTGGTTTTCTTCCTTTGAAAGTTTCATATTTTACATTGCATATCTATGTGCAGCATCAACAAGAGTTACTGGTTAATTGTAGTGCTCTAGTAAAAGATTGCTATAGAGAAGAATTAAATATTGCCGGCACTTTGGATCAACAGGGGTGGTATTTCATTTTGAAAGAAAATTTTACTGTCATTATACACAAAATAGCGTATTTCGAAAGTATATATCTCCCAATTCATGTTAGAGGACCCTTGGTCACAAGTTACACAAGTTAAGTATGATGCCAAAACTGTTCAAAAATGTTAAATTTCGTAAAATTATCTTTTTTAGTATATTGGTAGAAAGTCCATTTTTCAACCCCATTTTCCTCAAACCCATCCACTAAGTCTAGTTTGGAATTGTATCGCAATTCCCTTCTAATCGCCATTTCATCCATGAGCAGAATCATATTATTCTTTTCGTACTGGTTCAAATCCCAAGCACTTCTTTTTTTATTAACTCCAACTTATGGATTGGGCAGACGGCTGAGGGGAAGATCAAACAATGTGTGAAGCTTCGAGAGAGCTTGTTTTGCTAAAGAAATCTCTATCTGAGGTACACTGAAAAGATGGAAGCACAGGCGGCGCACCAATTAAAAAAAAGGAAAAATAACCATAAACATTAATGGGAATGATATTGTAGTCAATATTGATCAAGAAATCAGACATTGTGTTTCACCTAAATTATTTTCAAAAAACAAAAAGTGATGCTCCCATTCCTTATTAAACATTTTTCACAGTGCACAATGCACAGTGGTACGATCTTGCTTGCTTGATGCCTGCACGTCGACTGACAGCTCTGTATAGGAACGATCGCTAATGTTGGTGTGAAAAAACGACGAGTGCTGTCGTGTATATGTGAATAGCCGAGAGAAAAACGATGATAGGGTGCCAATATTGGAACCCTAGAATAAAATTTGCTTTGTACGAGATGCAACTTCTGTATACTATTTATTCTGTGCTACAACAGAAGTGGAGCGAACAACAAGAAGCAAAGGCCTACCAACCAAAGTCGAGGAAACCAACAATGGAACCGACCTCATCAAAATTGGCAATCGAACCAAGTACAGCAAACTTGGGACCAAAATCAAGTACAGCAAACCTGGCAACCAAACCAACCCCGGCAAAATTGGCAACAAAAACAGGCACAAAAGAATTGGAATCAAATGCAAAAGAACCATGGAAATCCAAAACCGAATCCGTTTAAGGGGGTTCAAGGAAACCAGAGCACTATAAACACGCCGAACGGCAAGAATCCAACAATATGTAATTGGTGTAACAGACCAGGACACATAAAAGCAAACTGTAAAGCTAAAAGAAGTTGGGAAACTCTTCAGAATAATCAGCAGGGAAACCGGCAAGGGCCCAGACAAGGCCAGTAATCTGGGATCCCAACAAAAATAGAAATGTAAGGCCAAAAGAAGTAGTAACCGTACATCCAACATCGGAGGAGATCGTGGATACGTTACAGACTTCAGAAATATTAGAAGCTAATAAAGCTAAAAATATGGGGTACAGTTTTAATAATAAAATAAAAATTATCAAACAGAATGATAAAGTAAATACTTTAAATGAAACAGTCAGCAAAATAACAAATAAAGCAAAGAAAATAATAGAAATGGGAGCAGAGTTTTTAATAATCATCTTGCTAATTATACAGTTAGCATTATATGTTAATAATTATAAAAACACTATAAAGGAAGTATCTAACTGGGATTCAGCCACGTTAAGTGATGTGTTCATTGAACTGCCTTGTGTAGAGGCGAGAAAGGGAAAACTCATGTTACTGGTGGATACAGGAGCGGATACAAGCCTAGTAAAAGAATGCGCATTAAAAGAAAATGCCATTATAAATAAAAAGGTTAAAAGGGAATTAAGTGGAGCATTTGGAGGCTGTAAACCCACAATAGGGTCCACCAGCATATGCCATGATGAGGTACAGCCTTTACGTTTAACGCTACACGTAGTGTCACTTAAACAAGGGGTACCGGCGGACGGCATACTGGGTAGAGACAACATGTGGAACAGATCCATTATAAACACGCTCAATAAAAAGTTAACCCTATTTGATGAAATTAGGAATTTGTAATAAAATTGCCACTACTAGGCATCCAAAATATAAAAGAACAAAGAAACCAAAATAACATAACAATTGAAGCAAGAACGGTTAGAATAACGCCGTTAAAAATGAAAACTAAAGTTATGACTGTGGTAGTTCATAAACAAGAGATTGCACCAGGAGTCTACCTGAGAGAAACACTAGCAAATGTGGAAAATAAAGAGGTCAAGATACCAATCCTAAATTCAACGGTAAAAGATTTCATTCTTAGTGACAACTTTGTACCGAAATTTAGTGATTTCCACAAATACAAGCTAAGTGATGTTTCGTGCAATAAATGGACTACCATCAACAGTATAAGTAATGCAGACATAGCGCAACGCATTAATACTTTAATGAACGATTTGGATTTGGATCCTTCCTTAAATAGAGAGGAAAGATAATCCATAACGAAACTATGTGCGAAATACCATGATATTTTTCTTTTAGAGGGTGACCCATTGACATACACCCCGGTACTAACGCATAAAATTCCAATAAAGGTGGATCAGCCACCAATTAACCAAAAACAGTACCGAATTCCTCAAACACATAGGGAAGAAATGAATAAACAAATTCATAAATTACTAGAAGAGGATTTAATATCCCCAAGTGTGTCTCCATGGAACTCACCACTACTTCTAGTTCCAAAGAAGAGTGGAAAAGATGGAGAAAAGAAATGGCGCTTAGTTATAGATTATAGGAAAGTAAATGAGGCCACAATTAAACAAGTTTTCCCACTGCCTAGAATAGATGAGATATTGGATCAGTTAGGCAGTAGTAGATATATTTTTCGACGTTAGACTTAGCAAGTGAGTACCACCAAGCCCTAATGGATAATGCAGACAAGGAAAAGACCGCATTTAGTTCAGCGTTAGGACATTTTGAGTTCAACCGAATGCCTTTCGGGTTAACCGGCGCCCCAGCGACGTTTCAACATCTTATGGATCATATTCTGACAGGACTTCAGGGTATGGATTGTTTTGTTTATTTAGACGACATAGTCGTATATGCAACAAACCTGGGACAGCATGAAGAAAGGTTAACTAAGGTTTTCGAAGTCATTAGCGAAAACAACTTAAAATTAAATATTAGCCAATGCCATTTCTTACGACGAGAAGTCGTATATTTAGGGCACAAGTGTTCAGAACATGGAGCACTTCCAGACCCTAGCAAGGTGGAGTGCGTTAAAAACATTTCGCCTCCTAAAAATAAAAAGGAAGTACAAGCCTTCCTAGGCCTTGTTAATTATTATAGAAAATTTATACCGGGAACCGCAAAAATAGCACTTCCCATTAACAAATTGTTAAGAAAAGACGCGAAGTTCGTCTGGACAGAAAGCTGCCAGAGAGCGTTTGAACAATTAAAAGAATCGGTTATGTCACCACCAGTGTTAGCATACCCAGATTTTTCAAAAGAATTTCTTTTAACTACCGACGCAAGTAATGAAGCGTTAGGCGCGGTCCTTTCTCAAGGAAACGTAGGCGAGGATAGGCCAATAGCTTTCGCTAGCCGAGCGCTAAGCGACACAGAACAAAGATATTCCACAATAGAAAAGGAATTTTTAGCATAATATAATAATTTATTTAAATAATTTATTTAATTTATTTATATAAACACCCAAAAATAAGAAAAACCTAAAAACTTGTTTTGGTAATAGAAGAATGAGAAATTAACTAAAAAAGAACAATGACATAAAACACATAACGTGAATATGTTCGTGTCATTTTAATATTCAATTAAATAGAATATTTGTCGAGTTTTCCCCAAAGGCGTAATAGCAAAACCAATCGATGCCCTAATACCTACAAAGCAAACAAAGGTCCAAAGCAAACAAAGCAAACCGTCCAACAGAAAATGAGTCCAACAGAAATTATAATTTCAATATGAGATTTATTTTTATTACTTCAAATTAATTAGCATTTCAAAGTTAAGAGTCCAGCAGCTCCCTCAGGCAAGGATACAAGGCGGGTAGCTCCGGCCAAGAACGATGAAGCCAGCCGAGGGCGCCGACCACGAATTGTAGATGCTCCCGAGTGGGGTTGGCGTCAAAAGAAGCCTCCAGTAGCTCCAGTAGGGGAATAAGAGGCTCCAGGTCCCAAACGTCCTCTCGGATAACTCTGAATATCTCCTTGAGGTAATACCCCAGGGGGAACGAGTATTGCTGACTAGGATATCGTGACATCGTACTTGAAGGGATTATAAAATTTTTAAACTTATGAACGGTTAAAACTTTACTGAATAAAATTACGATAGGACAGAGCGTATTTATAAGCGATAGTAAACAACCACGAACCCGGAAACCCCATATGAAAAAAAAACAAAAAAAAAAAAAGGGGAGAAAAAAAAATTTTTAAGCATAGCTTGCACTAAAATTGAAAATAAATTATATTACATTGCAATTATAATATTAATAATTGCACGCGTAATGAACTGCATGGCGATTTAGGTCACGCGTGCGACATATACCCTAAACGAAATAAGTATACATACTATGGTACTAATTAACAATTTCAAGGATAAGATACGGTATATATACAGTAGCTGTTCCGTTAAATACACAGCCATACCTATTGCATTTGCAATTATTTTAGAAATAAATACACATGAAATCTATGCATAAAGACTTAGTTTATGCATAACCACAATTTAAAAATTATATCTGCACCTAAATGCAGACATAGAAATAAAAGATAAATAAATATAAGACAGAAAATAATGGCCTCAAATCTTGTGAAGTATTCTTCTAATCCTAAATATTAATAATGAATAATTATAATTATAATAATACATAAATAAATTCTTCTTAAACCTATAAAATAAAATTATTACAAAATATGTAATGTAATGTACGGTCCTATAAAATGTAGTTCATTTAGGTTCCATGTAAAATAATAACGACACCGCGTTAATAACAAACAAAGCAAAAGCTAAGAATTGAGCGATTAACGCAAGCAATGCAACAAAGCAGAGCAACTGAACACGAGCAGAATGCAGTGTCAGTTTTAAAACAGCTAATGAAAAAAAAGGAGAAAAGAAAAATAAAAACACCAAAGGTGAACAACTTCAAAATAGGCAAAACAAAGAGAAAAAATATATATCAAAGACATAAGAGAGGGAAAAATATTTTTTTTTTAAAACGCATGTTACATCAACACTATATGTCCTTCTTATATGTACATAGAACAAAGAAACTATTAATAAAAACTAATAATAAAACTAACAATGAAAAGAAATAAGGAAATTAAAATGAAAGAAAGAATATCACTATAATAACGTTAGAAATAAAAATAGATATAAAATCGTACACATTAAAGTAAAAGGAAACATATCTAAATACTTGTACGAACTTTTTAAATACTTTCGAAGTTAAAATTTATAGTGAATAAACTAACGAATTATATTCAACTAGAATAAAGTCGATATTTATTGTAAGAATTAAGACTTCTTTTGAGTTAAATAAAATATTGCTAATTAATTAATATTTCTAACTTAAAGTTATATACGAATATGATTTCAATTTTTTTTAACTAAAAACAATTATAGTTAGAATAAAAAAATATATTGTAAGAGAAAATTGAAATATATAACATTGATAATAAGTTAAATTAAGTTAAGGGTGATAACAAAGAAGACAGCATGCAGAGAAGCTGACCTAAAGGCCGATGTACACCCAAGAGAGCAACAGAAGACGCACTCATATCATAACAACACATGACAACAGGGGGACAAGAAGCGCCCAGCCAACTCGAAGGGGGAAGGGCAGCGACAACAGCGCAGCGACAACAACATCGCAACGAAAAGATGGGATAGTTGCAACAATCAAACATATTAATGCAACAATGCAACAACATTCGACAGCGCAGCGACAACAAACATCGCAACGAAAAGATGGGATAGTTGCAACAATCAAACATATTAATGCAACAATGCAACAACATTCGACAAAAACACGAAAATACCTTCAAAGAGATCCGACAACAGCAACAGTTGAGCAACAAGATTATCGAGTGATGGTTGTGACAAATACACAGTACCTTGGGGTCACGCGGAGACCAAAGCCACCGCAATGAAACACGCAACAAAATAGGGACCTAACCCATCTGCAGCAGCTAATTTCCAGTGTCTGCGCAAAAGTGAAATCCTCATGAATCATGATGGCAGCCTAGCAGCTTAGCTTCAAGCGATAGTTACGTTAAGCGTAAGGGATAGCATCACAACGTCGCGGCGATGAAGCAGCTAGTAGACAACTACTAATGCAGTCACAGTTAAATTTACGCCAGTCATTCACAGTTCGCCAGTTAAATTTATCACTCCATGGCACAAATCACACTCTACAACATTACCTCAAGAGATAACGATTTAAAACGCATCACCACTATCGACAAGAAAAATGTTGAAGATGTTTAGCAAGATGTTACAAATGATGAGCTTGGCAACATCTCAACCATCAACTACCGTGAAGCGAAAACCAATTGATCCCAATTGCGGGACAACGATACTACCGACAACGAACATCTGCATCTGATCATCAAGCCTAGCACCTACCACGTCAGCTACCACGCAGCAACATTCCCACCGCACATCGAAAAAAAAAACATCGGGACAACGGGGTGTACATTAACAGCCAAACCATCATCAACAACAACAAGAACAAGAACATCAACGTCAAGATCAACATCAAAATCATTCTCAACCTACACACAGATGACACCGAAGAATTGCAGTTATCGATTGTATTATTGAATTATTATTGTAAATTCATAAATTATAATTTTTATTGTCATCATTGATAATTAATTGCATTGTAATTATTGTAATTATTACTCATAATTAATTGTATTATTATGTTAACTAATCTTACCTCAATTACACTATAGACATAACACTTACGATATTCATAAAAAGAGAGAAAAAGAAAAACAACCATACATAAGTAGACAATAAGAAAAATCAACATAAACGTAAGCCACCCACAATTCAACAAACCACAAATGTACAAGAAAATTTTAATATCGTTTTGTACGATACTAAATTTTTCTTCCCCGAGGGTGGAGGGATGTTGTATGTCGCGATCGCAATTTCCAGTTCCGGGAGATAAAAACTTTCAAGGCCAGTATTATCGTTTTATAATACTACTCCGTGAGTGAGTCAAGGCCAAGTTCACATTAATGCAACCACAGCACTTTGCTTGGTAAGCCCGAAGCTTTAGTTTACTTTGGTTTAGTCAAGCTTTGGTTTTATTAACTGCTAAAGCCAAGTCAGCAACCGGAGCTTGGCAATTGGAATGGATCGTGGACGCTAGCATTTAGTAGCGAGCTTCCAAACCCTAAAATCCATAGCGCGTGGCGATTGGAGTGTATTGTGGAAGCTAGCTGTTTAAACAACAGCGTTCATTTAGAAACGTTATGCTGACGACGCAACGTCGGTCAACGACCAACGCTATTGACCGCCCTTGTAAAGCCAGCTAAGGTTTCATCAAGCTGCCGAATTGCTGCTAACGGACGTCACTGACCGTCGCTGCCATATATGCATACGATGCACTATTTTAAACACCTATGCTTGTGCAGTGCCAATGTCGATGACCGCCGTTTCTGCTCATGCAGACGCAGCAACTAATTTTAAGTTCATTTCTTTTTCTTGTATTGTATTTTCTTGTATTTTTATTGTATTATATCGAATAAGTTTGTAAGTATTAAATTTGTATATAAGCAATTAAAGCATTAATAAAAATTGGCATTTGTTCCACAAACATCATCAAGTAAGGTTTTAGTCAGTTCGAAACAGGGTTGGTCCAAGTACCAAACCTGTCAACAATACGAAATCGACAAAGTAATAGAGTCGGTCCCAAGTACCGAATCTATTAACAAACACAAGGACAATCAGGACAAACCAGTTCCTGAACATTTTGGTGACCCCGACGTGATCTGTGATCACAGCTGCAAGGAGCAAATACTCATCAAAAGTCGGTTTTTTACTTGAAAATTTACTTCATCAATACAACAATGGCAAACGTGGAGGATCTATTGAAGAACCAAAACGAGCTTGATGAGCAGATTCAACAGCTAATATCAAACTTCAAGAAGGATCCATCGAATCGAAAGACATCTAAGGGATACTATCAGCAGAGGCTCAGCAGATTACAGGAGCTGTACGAAGCATATGAAGAAAATGATTCAACTCTCAGAACACTCTGTAAGGACCCCCTTGAGCTTGAGTATTTTTCAAGTGGTTCGTACGAGCGTGTCTCAGAAGCAGCAAAGGACTACATCCAGAAGTTCACGCAGGAAGTTAATTACTGGGCTGCGTTAGACGCTCCAGGAACATCAAAGCCTAAAGGACCGTCAGCGGTCAAGACACCTGTTCCACCGGCACGTAACTCATCCTCTGACCAGATCGTTAACAATCAGTCACAGCTGACAACCGCGGTTGACACAGCTGAACTAGAAGCCATCAGGCTCATTCGCCGACAACAGGCAGTAACAACATCATTGAGGCGGCTACTGGCCAACGACTCCAATGAAGCCCAACCACGCGAGTACTATGAGGTAAGGCTGGACGCTATCAGCCAGCTTTGGCGACAGATCGAAGAGCTACATTTCGCCATTTGGGAATGCAGCAAAGATCCAGCATCAGAAGGCTATGACATCGAAGCATATCTACAACTCGAAGAGGACTTCAGATGCCACTTGGTCGAGTTAACTAAGAAAACAAAGGAATCTTCGAACGTGACAGGCTCAAAATCTCATTACAACCTCAGCGACGCCATTCAGTTGCCAAGAATCACACTTCAAGCATTTGATGGCAACTATTTAAAATGGCGTCATTTTTTCGAAATGTTCCAAGAACTAATTCACAACAAACCACTGGCAACAATACAAAAAATGTGGTACCTTAAAACAAATCTAACTGGAGAAGCAGAACGTTTAATCAAGCATCTGCCAATCACCGAGAGTAACTACAACACAGCTTGGCAGATGCTTCAAGATCGTTACAACAACAAGCGAATCCTGTCATCAGTTCTGCTGCAAAAGCTCTTGGAACAACCCGCCAATCACAATGGCGAAACCTCAGCAGCATTCATCAAGGGTCTACATGATACAACTACAGAATGCCTAAACGCACTCAACAACTTGGGAATTGACACATCATCCTGGGGACCCATCCTTCTACATTCGCTATTTAAAAAACTAGACAACAAAAGCCATCTGCTATTCGAGCAGTCACTCCGAAATCCAAAAGAAATACCAACCATCGAGAGCTTCCTCAAATTCCTGGAGTCACGGTTTCAGTACTTGGAGGCCGCGTCCCGCCAAGACAACAAGCACAGGTCAAAAATGATCGCGAGTCTGCCAGCCACAACAACAACGCAACAAACATAATGCAAGGCATGTGGCGGCGAAGGTCATCCTCTCTTCGCCTGCCGACAATTTCTTCAGTTGACTCCAAAAAATCGACTACAGCTAGTGAAAAAACATAATTTATGGATCAATTGTTTGAAGAGCACTCACAAGTCAAGCAATTGTGTCTCTCGGTCTTGTCTCAAGTGCAATAAAAAACACAACACATTGCTGCATTTTGAAGAGATTAAGGACACTCCAGCAACAAACTCGCCCAAGGGGCTCACCGAATCATCGGCTTCAAAACAACCAAGCGACCTGCATAATCAGTCCGTGAGCTTATCAGCATCACCATCAAACCCAAAGGGCTACGTAATTCTTGCCACCGCCCGAATAAAGGTAGAATCGCCAGAGGGAAAGGCAGTTGAGTGCCGAGCTGTATTGGATTCTGGATCTCAGATCAACATATTGTCTGAGAGTTTGGTAAAGAAATTAAACATGGCCTCCAGTTCGACTTCATTACTAATTAAGGGAATTGGATGTGGCAACCTGAAATCACACAAACGAGTCTTCGCAAAAATTGCATCAACAACAAATGAGTTTTCATCATCGCTTGAAGCCTTCGTACTACCAACAATCATAGATGTCCTGCTGGGTGCTGAATTCTACTTCGAACTACTTTCCATCGGACAAATCAAACTCGAACCACAGGGACCAATCCTACAGAACATTCGGTTAGGTTGGGTAATAGCGGGCAAAGTTAACACTGAAGTTAACTCCGTCGCTACTTGTGGAATATGCAGCGACAATGATGCTCACGTGGAAGACATCATTGAAAGGTTTTGGAAGCTAGAGGAAGTTGGTGAATCAGATGGCAGTAGAACACAAGCCGAGACACGATGCGAAGCGCACTTTGCACAAAACACAACGCAGAATCAAGACGGGCGCTATGTAGTAAGACTCCCTTTTGCTGAAGATACGTCCTTGCTCGGCGACTCAAAGGAATTAGCGCTAAGCAGGTTCTTGTCATTAGAAAGACGCTTAGCAAAAGATGACAACCTTCGAGGCCAATACGTCAATTTCATGAAGGAATATGAAACCCTCGGCCACATGACCGAAATCAGTCTGGAAGATATGTTATCACCAAATTATGTGATTCCTCATCATTGCGTGCTCAAGCCAGACAGTAGTACAACAAAACTGCGGGTTGTGTTCGATGCTTCGGCAAAATCATCATCAGGCGTCTCTCTAAATGACATCATGCACAATGGACCCAAAATCCAAGATGATTTGTTTGCCTTATTGTTAAGGTTCAGATTACCCAGATTTGTCTTCACCACCGACATTGAAAAAATGTTTCGACAAATCCTGGTGCATCCTGACGACAGGCGTTATCAAGTCATAATTTGGAGGAACGACTATGGAGAGGCAGTGAGATACTACACACTCAACACAGTAACCTATGGCACACGCGCCGCTACTTACCTGTCTTCAAAATGTCTTCAAGAACTGTCAAAAAATGGAAAGAGAAAATATCCCTTGGGAAGCAATTTGCTAGCAGAGAACTTCTACGTCGATGATGGACTGGCCGGATCCGACAGCTTAAGCGAGGCCATTGCCATGCAAGAGCAACTCAACAAGCTGCTATTATCAGGTGGCTTCAATCTGAGGAAGTGGTGTGCCAATCATCCAAAATTGTTGCAAGGCATACCCCCAAGGGACCAGGAAGTCAACCTAAACTTCGACGACGACACATCCACAGCAATAAAAACCTTGGGCTTAACTTGGATTCCAAAGTCAGACGTCTTTTGCATAAAGGCTACTGTGAACCAAGGCACAAGGATCACGAAAAGAATTGTATGCTCTGAATTGGCAAAAATATTTGACCCACTCGGAATCCTGGCACCCGTCACAATCACAGCAAAAATCTTCATTCAAGAGTTGTGGAGCATGAAGGTGCACTGGGATGAAGCATTGCCGGCGTCCATGCACACAAAATGGACTAACTTCCGCTGCTCACTCGACAGTATCAATGGGATGCAAATCTCCAGACATATGTACAAGGGTTCATGTCCAAAAACGTTGCAGCTACACGGGTTTGCAGATGCGTCTGAAAAGGGTTATGGAGCAGCCATATACATAAGAGCGACTATGCCAGACGGGACTGTACTCGTAAGGCTATTATGTGCAAAATCAAGAGTAGCACCGTTGAAGAAGCAAACAATCCCACGTCTCGAATTATGCGCTGCATTATTGTGTGCGCAGCTAATGGATAAAGTCAAGACGATGGTGGGAAACGCAGAGAAGTCAACCCATCTTTGGACAGACTCACAGATTGTTTTAGCATGGATTTTGACGGGACCTGCGATCTACCAAACGTTTGTTGCTAACAGAGTTGCACAGACTCTGGCGCTATCATCACCAGAACAGTGGCGTCACGTTGGCACCAGAGACAACCCGGCCGACTTAGTTTCAAGAGGCACATCACCAAAGCAACTCGCCTCCTGCAGCATGTGGTTCTATGGACCACTGTTTCTACATGGAAGAGAATCAACCTGGCCGGCACCACCACACAAGGAACACTTAATTTTGTCAGGGGAAGAACGGAAGCAAGAGGTCAGCTCATTGACGGCAACAAACTCTAGCATGGAAGATCTGATCTACAAGATCAACAACCGAAACTCCTTTGCCACTCTTCAACGCATCGTCGCATATGTACTTCGCTTCATTCGTCATTTGAAAGATCCCACATCAAGAATGCAAGCCAAAAATCAACTCACAGTAGAAGAATTAGACGAGTCCATGACTGTCATCATAAAAACTGTGCAAAATGCAGATTTTCAAACAGATATCAACCAACTCAAAAGGAAAAGGGACCTTGAAAAATCGAGCCCCTTGTTGGGGCTGTCACCATTCATTGATGAGGACGGCATTCTTAGGCCCAGTTTTTCAGTGCTCGTTTAAACGGCGTTTAAACGGAGATTAGTTAAACGCCAAACAAAAGTTAACTGAGATTTACAGTGCGAGTTTAACTTATCTATGTTAAACGTATCTTTTCTATATTTCATACAGAAGTTATCTAAATTCAATGAATATTTAGCGTATACCTAAACCTTTTCTGGCAGCACTTGACAATATTTTCATTTTTACAAAGAGAACAGCTGTTCTGGTGCAAATAAACAAAATTATTAGCATAGTTTTGAACAAAGGTAAATGTCTGTACTCGAAGAAACAGCTGTTTCTTTATCTATTAAAAAGATAAATTTACCGGAGTTTAACTGAGCAATATCGGCCGGTTAACCTCCGTTTAAACGAGCACTGAAAAACACAATGTGTCGTTTAAACGAAGGTTAACTGAGAAACGACGATAACCGAGCACTGAAAAACTGGCCCTTAGAGTTGGCGGCCGACTCACCTCCTCTTCACTACAGTACAACGCCAAGTACCCAATATTGCTACCATACAATGATACCATAACAAAATTAATTGTGGAGATGTATCACAAGGACAACTTCCATTGCGGTCCTCAAGCATTACTGGGGTACACAAGACAACGGTTCTGGCCCTTAAAGGGCAAAACAATCGCACGATCAGTTGTACAGAAGTGCATAAGATGCTCCCGAGTTAAGCCAAAACTCCTCACACAAATAATGGGAAACCTTCCCACTCATCGCGTGCAGCCTGCACGACCGTTTATAAACAGTGGAGTGGACTTCTGCGGCCCTTGCTACATACATTACAACATTCGTGGAAAGAAACCGACCAAGGCCTACATTGCAATCTTCTGCTGCTTCGCCACAAAGGCAGTACATCTTGAACTGGTTTCCGACTTATCAACTGATGCTTTCCTCTGTGCACTGAAACGATTCATAGCTAGACGAGGACATTGCAAGAACATCTACTGTGACAATGCCACTAACTTTGTGGGCGCCAACAACCTATTGAAGGAATTGGAATACAGCATGCATTCTGATGAAGCTCAAGAAGCAATCACCAGCACCTGCATTAAAAGGGGGATCAACTTCAAATTCATACCGCCCAGGGCTCCTCATTTTGGTGGCCTGTGGGAAGCAGCAGTAAGGTCTACAAAAGGATTGCTCGTTAAAGGCGTATCTAAGGCATCTTTAACCTATGAAGAACTGGAAACCACCATAATCGAAATCGAAGCCGTTCTCAACTCCAGACCACTAACAGAGATGTCATCAGACCCAAATGACTTGGCAGCATTAACTCCAGGGCATTTCCTCATAGGAGAGCCATTAACATCCCAGGTCGATGCAAGAGCAATTCCCATGAAGGCAAGATTGGGAAAGCGCTGGCAAATCATCACGCAGATAAAAGACGAATTTTGGAACCGCTGGTCGCGAGAATATCTATGTGAGCTTCAACAAAGAACGCGATGGAAAAACCCATCCCCAAACATCGAAATAAACAGACTAGTCGTGATTAAGGAAGACCACACTGCACCGCTAGAATGGCCTTTAGGCAGAATCATTAAAATCTACAAAGGTGATGACAACATGGCCAGAGTTGCAGAAATAAAAACTTCAAGGGGAATATGGAAGCGTCCCATACACAAACTAGCGTTGCTGCCAATAGATAGTGAAGGAAATGCTGACCCAGAGCATCAAGAAAAGGATGAGACCGATGCAGCACCAGCAAAACGATCAAGATGGAAACAATCATCAATCACCTCCGTCAACTTAACACTCGTAACACTCATGTTAGCTCTCCTACTACCCCTCACATTCGCCTCACCAGTCATACTTTCGGCGCTCCCGGAAAAACCTGGTCTGTATTTCGAAGGGATTGGAAACATCCACCTGGTCATGGCTGAGTGGAAGCTAATCATCTACTATGACCTACAACCAATAAGGAGAAATGTAGAAAGGTATCAAAACGGAATTCTGACGCTGGACAGCTTGTGTACAAAAATGCACACTCAAACCAGCTGTAGCATGCTGGTCAAGCAATTCAAGGAAACGCGCACCCAGGCACAATTAGACAGCCACTTATCTTTTTCGAAACGACAAAAGAGAGCCGCAATGGACATAGTCGGCAACGTGGCCCACTCTCTATTTGGTTTCCGAATACGCGGACCAAATGTCAACAACGATTCGGCACATCAGTCAGAACGAAGACCACATTGTGACACTACTCAAAAATCAAACTTCAATTATAAATTCCACGCTCAATATCATCAAGACCGATCAAGTCAACATCGACAAAAAATTCACACAAATCGATGCCGAGTTGGCTAAATTAAGGTCTATAGTTCTCTCAAACAAGGACGAAACGTTACGGACAAGGGTTTTCGAAATCTTCACTGTTCTGGCTGTACAACTATCAATGATAAGGGTGGACATGCAACAAATTCAAGCTCTAATCCTGGATGTACTCACGGATGTTCATCATGGGAAAATCAATCCACTAATCCTGACACCCGATCAGCTAGCACAGGAGATGGTGAACATAAAAACCTACGTCGACCCGTCTCTACAATTCCCGGTCCAATCCAAGGATTTGATGAAGTTATACCAGCTGATGAAGGTTACGACGGGAGTCTCAAGGGATCACATCTTATTTCAAGTGCACCTTCCCCTGACTGGCCACGATCCGTTCTCACTATTTAACATTCTACCGATTCCGAGCTTCAAGGCTAACATGATGGTCACCATCACTCAGACAACAAATCTACTAGCCGTAACTCCGCATAGAGCGTCATGATCACGAATGACGAGTATTTGTGTTCAAATGTAAATATAATATTCACTAAGGAATCAGAGGTGTGCGCATGTGAGATAGAACTGCTCAACAATAAAAGCAGCGCACACTGCTCGATAGAATACTCAAACCGCAGCGTCGCGCTATACAAGATGGCAACCGCTAACCAATGGATATACTCAACAAGAAGGCCACTGCAATTAACAGCAGTTTGTAACTCATCAACGCAACAAGTTACGCTGATAAACTCAGGAATGATGCAGGTAGACCCGGGATGCCTAATGAAGGGTGACTCTGTCACACTTCACACTAAACACATCGTCAACACAAGCTTCCAGGTGTTCTACACCGCCTTTCCTGACCTACCTCAAATGACTTTAAGGAATGAGTCAGTCACCACCAACACAATCGGTAATCTGAGTCGATACGAACACCACCTGCGAGAGCTCACCGCCCTTCAGCACCAACTAGCCAACAACAACATCTTGGAACTACCAAATCAGATAATAGCGGATCGTCGGCATCACATGACAATCGGCTATTCCGCATTCTCATTATCCATCGTAGTGCTTGCCACCACGATCTGGAAGTGGTAGAGGCGATGCAAGAAATCCCAACAAGCCATGGCCCCACAGCCACGCCCAAGACAACTACAATCAACAAGTAGTGTTGAGCCTATTGAAGCAAGGCTCAACGCGGCGGAGGATGTTTAAACAACAGCGTTCATTTAGAAACGTTATGCTGACGACGCAACGTCGGTCAACGACCAACGCTATTGACCGCCCTTGTAAAGCCAGCTAAGGTTTCATCAAGCTGCCGAATTGCTGCTAACGGACGTCACTGACCGTCGCTGCCATATATGCATACGATGCACTATTTTAAACACCTATGCTTGTGCAGTGCCAATGTCGATGACCGCCGTTTCTGCTCATGCAGACGCAGCAACTAATTTTAAGTTCATTTCTTTTTCTTGTATTGTATTTTCTTGTATTTTTATTGTATTATATCGAATAAGTTTGTAAGTATTAAATTTGTATATAAGCAATTAAAAATTAATTGGCATTTATTATATAAGCATTAATAAAAATTGGCATTTGTTCCACAAACATCATAAAGTAAGGTTTTAGTCAGTTCGAAACAGGGTTGGTCCAAGTACCAAACCTGTCAACAATACGAAATCAACAAAGTAATAGAGTAGGTCCCAAGTACCGAATCTATTAACAAACACAAGGACAATCAGGACAAACCAGTTCCTGAACACTAGCTTTCAATAGCAAGCTTCCAAACCATTAAAACGCTTGGTTTAAGATAATCAACGATCAGAATCCACACGCGGAAGAATTAAATTGAGAACGATTTTCTTCTGCGTATTGATTCTGCGAATATTACAATTTTTATATTGCGAAATAATGGAAATTGCGAAACACGGTATACTGACCCACTTTGGTTCGGTCGACGGGTGTGTCAACCGAGCCAAGGTGGAAAATAGAAAAGATTCCAACGGGAGTCTTGTGAGAATTCCCAGTTGAAGAAGTCGTCGTTAAGCGCGTATAAAGTCGCGGATTAGTTTATAGTCAGAAGTGTAAAAAAAAGTAGTAAGGTATAAAAGGAGTGTTAAGCGTTACAAGTAAAAGTGTTAAATATAAAGTATAAATACAAACTAACGTAATACAAGAATAAAGTAATCTAAAATAATTACAAATCTAAACAAGGAGTTTCATTCGTTGCCTTGGGACAACGACTATCAGAAGACGTCCCTATTAGCGTTAGAAATAATACACTTCGATCGCGAACACTTCTTCGACGAGATCGTCGTCTGTCACTTGCGCAGGTACCAAGAGGGCCAGAACACGCTCTTCAAAGGCCTGAAGTAGCTTGGTTTGTAAGGGCCCGTTTATGCCGCTTCGCTGGTAAGCCGCCCGACGCAGTGCCTCCCTTTCTTTTATATGTATTCTAAAAAAAGTATCACGTCAATTTCAATTCAATGTAATTCTTCATATACTTCAAGCAGAAACTTACTTTTGATCGCACCAAAATTTGCGCCACTGCTTCGGATCCTTCTTCGCTCCACTTAGGGCGTTCAACTTGACCGCAAGATCTTCCCATTTTTTTTCCTTATTTGGGCGCCATCAACCGATTCGAATCTATGAAAACCACATATGTTCAAAGAATTTTCGTCTACATATGTATTTTCAACTTGTCCTGAGAAAAAGGTATATTTTCTTCCATATAAGTAATAAGAAAGTCTCGTTGCTCCTCACTAGCTTTTTTAGATTTTGAACTCATAATAATAATAATAAATTCTCCAAAAAGAAAAGTTTGCACTCCAAAAGAGACAGTGAATAAAAATCTTAAAAGTGTACACTTTTTTGACATTCAAATACACTTTACACACGAACGTAATACGAATTCAGCGGTGTACACAAAAGTCGGTGTACACATCAAAATTCACAGGAACGTAATACGCCCCCAGGATCTTAGGAGAAAATGTAATTTTAAAATAACAATTACGTACTAGTACAATCACGTAAGTACTATCAAAGAATATACAATATATAGAAGGCGCATCTCATACAAATTTTTGAACAACAAAATTTGTGCTGTGGACGTAGCCGTACGTCCATGTTGCGCAACATTGAGTCCTTTTTTGTGTTGCTAAGCATTCTCTCTATTCTCTTCTCATTGTTTGATAACTTCGCGGCAATTTCGTGTTATTTGCTTCTCATTGCCATTGCTTTGTTTTTGTATAAATACAAATCGGGTTTGCTGGTTTTCGTTCATAATTATTGTACCAATATGTGTTATTGGTAATTCGATACACAGCTCAATGCAAGGTTGATTTCGTTTTATTGCCAGCCCGTAGGCAGTGCTTCCTTAATAGAACTAAAATCATAAATTTTAAAAATTTTAGTCTTTAATTTAATTTTAATAATGCTTTTGGACTCTACAATAAAAAGGTAAATTCATACACGGTCAGACAAAAGCACTTCAGTTTTTCGTACAAAATAACAAACATAAGTCGATCTTCCGATTCCTTCATACTCACAAAAAATCGAATTGCTACATAATATAAATATTTTCTCTGAAATATTTCCATTCTTTCATTTTTTATTTTTGCTTCCATTAACTTTTTATTTTTACTCGTATACGAATTCTTCAAGAGCACGCTATGCTCGGAACGTAGATCGTGCCAGCGCTTTACATAACTTGGACATCGAACAAGAAGCCGAACAAAGCTACGAAAAGCAAAATTTCTTTCAAAAACCTTAAAATGCAAAATTTAAAACAAATCCAGATGAATCGCACCGTTCTTCTCATCGCCCGCTGTACTCCATAAATTGATCGTTTCTTTCTTTCACTCTTTACTTGGCATGCGAGTTCTGGATCGATCTCTTCTTACGCATATTCGCTTGCATTGTTAGTGCAAAATAACAGAAGCAAAGTCGATCTCCCGCTCCCTTCATACACATTAGAAAGATCTTCCGAACCCCTCACTCATTAGGAGATCATTCAATTTTGCTTTGTTATCAGCGCTGAGAAAACCGAAGCATGGTAAAGAGAGTAACTTCGCGAGTAGTGAAGCTGTTTTCACTCATTTGGTTACACCCGCTGCCTGCGACCGACCGCATCTGTTTTGAAAAATTTGAAATTTTGAGTCATGCGTCTTCTATATTACTACATATTCTTTGGTACTATCTTTGCGCGATATAAGAGTGAAACTTTTTTATTTAAATTTAGGCACCAAATAATTGGCCTAAAAATACTGTTTACTGCGTAGCCAGTGTTGAATATACCAAGGGTTATAATAAACAAGCGTGGCCGTAGGCCGCGTACGCAGCAAAAAATTGGCTTAAAAATACTATTTTACCACGTAGCCGGCGTTAGACATACATAAGATATTTCTAGTGTAATGCTGTAAACACATAGAATGTATCTCAGCGACATTGTAGCTACATCTTGTCAAAATTACACAGGCTCTTATGGAAAACGAGAAAAAAATAAAAGGTAGCCGCTGCCTCTGCCAATGACGGCGACAATTTCGGAAAATTTTCCAATTTTGTCGCTGTCGCTGCTCTTGTTCTCCTTCTCTTTATGATTGTTTACATGGTATTTACCATTTGAGTTAATATTTTGAGGCAAAAACGTACTGTGTGCGTTTTTATTTTGTAATTTGTAATTTATTTAGCAAAATACAGTGGCAGTACAATAAGAAAAGATTTCTTTTATAGTACAAAATATGATGAAGTGAAATACATGATAATAATAATAATAATAATAATCAAAAGAAGAAGAAGAAAGAAGTTCAAAGTAATATAAAGTTGGTGTGTTTAGAGATTAGAGGTAAAAGAAAAAAGGAAGATAATTTAAAGTATCAAGTAGAAAAGTGACTTAGTATGGCACGCTTGAAGATGACACTTGATGAAATCGCCCTGAGGCTACTGGGCAAAGAATTCCATAGCCGGACAGCATTGATAAAAAAGAACCTTGAGGTGTTTAATGATTTGAAGGGTGGAATAATGAGCAGGACACTTCTCCGGGAGTGACCAAAACTCAGCTTATCAAACAAATAAAAAGGCGTCCTTTTGTAGATAAGCTTGTGTAGGAAAATGCAGTTTCTAGCATTTAGGTAGTTGAAAACGTCACATCCTATTATACCACGCTTATACTCTCCGAGATGCTCAAAATAACGTATACCGTACACATATCTAGTGGCATTATTGAAAGCAACAGAAAGCTTTAGGTACGAGCACGAGTCCAGCTTACTAAAAACAACACTTGAGTAGGTTATATGAGGGAGTATAAGCTGCATTACAAGTTTACGTCTGATCACAAGCGGTGTGAATGCAGCCGATTGTTTGAGACTTCGCAGTGCAAGGTAGATCTGACGGACAAGATAATTAATATGATCAGTACATGAGAGTTTGGTATTAATCCGATAACCAAGATTAACTATTTTAGCAACAAACTTTAATTTATGAGTGCCCAAATAAACGTCAGAGAAATCACAAAAGTATACTGATTCTTTCGAGATAGGAAGCACAAAACTTTTTGATGGATTATATAATAATTATATTAAATTAAGCTTTATTTATCTATTAGTTTTTATTTTCAGAATAGATTTTGCGGATTTGATTTTGTAAAAATTAAACCAGCTGTTCTCTGGGCGTCTCAGCAGCGCAGACTTTTGACAATTTGCTGAAACTGATGTAGCTGAGCGACATTCTATGTGTTTACAGCATAAATAGAATTTAAGGGACAATTAGACTAACAATTTTCAATTCACAATAGTGAAACTGAAAAAAGTGCTTACAGTTACGGGATTGTGATTTTAAAAATTCGTTTTCTCCCAAGATCTTCAACTGACATTGATCAAAAAATATGCGTCGAAAGCTAATAGCTTTCTTTCTTAGTATTGGCATAATTATGTGGGTTAATAACACATTATACTTAGAAAAAAATTAATGAATGAAAAAAATACTACTAAAAATTTAAAAATACATTTTTCTCCAAAACTAATGGTTTTCGACAAAATATTGGCGAAAACAAAATATTGGGGTTTGGCGGCGCCAAACCGCTAAAGTGAAATTAAGCCAAATATTGTTTTACATAACTGAAAGATAATTGAAAAGATTTCCAACAACACCAATAACAGAGTTGTCCTGTACAATTTAAAAGATGCAGACATGAAATTTTAATATTTCAAAGGACTATAACTCCGGAACTAGATGAGAGCAATAAAACGTTGTTGTTGTGGTCAGCACAAAAAACAACAACAATAACGGCTTACATAGGATCCGCCAGGAGTTACCTGGCCAAGCGTATTATTTTTGCCGTTGTTGTTGCTAATGATAGAGACCCCAACAACAACAAAGACATCTGCTCCCCTCTAGTTTCGGAGTTATAGATCTTCGAAATTAGTTTCCCTATATCTCCTTAACCATAGAAGATATCAGGTATAGATATAGCCCGTCAGAAAGCTAAGTTAAATACTATTCATTTATGTAAAGAAAAATTTTATCAAAAAATACGTATTTGTGTGGAAAATGCGATTTTAACATTTTTGGTACACTTTCCAACCGATTAATAAAGTAAAGCATGTAGCTAACCCACATAATATAATAGAAAATAACAAACTAGAGGTCATTAGCTTTCCACAGCTATTTTTTTCGCCATAATCGGTGCAGGATTTTAGGAGAAAATGCTCTTTGAAACTTTTGTAGTTAATGCTTTTTTAGTATATTTTTCGGAAATTTTTATATAAAATTTTTCTCCTGAGTCGCTAAGTTTAGATATCATTTAAATAAAATCACGATATACTCTTTATTTATATCTACGGGTGACCTGAAAAGAGATTTTAAGGAACGTATCGTAACATACTTTTATATATTTTCGGTTGCCCTGAAAAAGGAAGATTTTTCGCCTTCCATTTAAAGGATAACCTCGTCAGGAGGAATAAGCATCCATTCTTACAAATGATGCAAAATTTCCTCCGTTATCGGCCCATCAATATCACAGTTAAATAAATTGTAAATTTGTACGAGATTTTTAATAGAACTCATAATTTATTAAACTTCCACACACAAAAATATCTAAAAATCAAAAATAAGGGCCTTATGCTCGATCAGCGAACGGTACCGCTTCTTAGCGTTACTCTTTGTTATATTCGTTAAACAGCTGTTCAAAATGTGTTTTTAGTATACACACAACTTCGGCTTCTGATAGAAGCGGTACCGTTGAAATATCTCCTATTATACGTTAGAAAAGCTTATTTTGCAACCAACAGGAGCGGAAGCGGTGTGCCGTTGCGAAGCGGTTGCTTATTAGCAACCGCTTCTTTCAGTTCGCCCGTAGATCTGGCGAGTGTGTATTATTTTTTGTGATGTTATAAACACAATGCCTGCCGGCTGGCTTTGGTAACCAAAAAGTTTGATGATAAATATCTATAAAATCAGTAGCTTCCGAGCCATCGACGAGATAGAAAAAATTATCATTGTTTGTCTATGACAAAATTTATGTGAATTTTTCTTTTACATTAAAAATATTATTCAATTATGCAATTTACTTCATATTATAAAATATTATACCATTATCTACTTTATATATGCTTCAATCACAATATGCTGAAATAATCCAAATATATAGGCTGGAAACAAACAAAAGTCGAAAAAAATTCATGCTTTGTGTTTCAGCGCATATTTTTTTTTCAGTGATAAGTGAAACAAATTTCCAATACACACTCAAGAGAGAACAAAACAGGTATAAGAACAAATTCACATTGAATACATATAATCACAAGAAAGAAAGAGACGTCTGATTGTAAAATTTGTGTACACCAGATACACAACTTTTACATACCAGTTGACTTGTAGGGGAAATACGTAAAGCACAGTTCTCTCAACGGGGCTCATCGTAAGAGTTAGTACATGTTGTTTTAAGAGCAGCGCCAACGCAGCGCGCTCCTGTTGCGCAGTTCGAGCATAAGGCCCTAAATTTCGTAGAATCGCTCACCAAGAGCAATATGGATAACGGTAACTCCCGAATTAATTTACACGCATCCGAACACGCATCTTAGACTTGACTACAGGAAACCTTTGTACCTTAGCGCGTATTGTTCAGTATTTAATATTTAAAATTGAAAAATTTTTATGAAAAATCGCGCGATTTTTCAAAGGAAAACCAGGTACAAAGGTTTACCTTAGGAAAACCAGGAACTGAGCCAGTCCCGTAAACTACATTTATACCGATATTTTACCGCAAATCTTACAGTTCTCGAGAAAAACGCAATTTAAGATTCTTAGTACTTGTTTTTTAATTCAATAATTTTTTTCTAAGTAAAATATGTAATCAACACATAATTATATAAATCCTAAGAAAGAACAGATCATTACCTTTCTACAGAAATATATTTGACCATGACTGGTGTAGGAAGTTAGGAGAAATTGCATGTTAGAGGCAGAGTTCGGAAATGTGCTCTCTTAAAAACACAAACACAATTTTGCTTAGCACCGTGTGATGCCCTCAGCTTAGAACACAAGCACTGTGCAAACACAAACAAAGAAAAACACCGTGCCAGAGCTAGCTACAGCAACACAGCTCCGTGTTTCGGAGACGAACGCTAGCACGAAACACACTTTCATTATACACCGAGCTCAGCACCTCTCATGTGTTTCACAATTGCTTCTCCGCACGGACAGCGAGAAAGCAGCGCGAAAATTAGCTCTGGCATCGTGCTAGCAAAAAGAGCCGAATTGTGCTACGAAAAGAGCCGGATTGTGCTAGCAAAAAGTGCCGAATTGTGCCAGCAAAAAGAGCCGGATTGTGCTTTCGAAAAGAGCAGAATCGTGCGTGCTAGATGTGCAGCTAGCCAACACATCCAAGGCAAAGTATTGTACGCAGATAAAGACATTGAATGAGTGTTTTTTGTGTTTTGAATGCAATATTGGGTCGAGCTAAGAATTTAGAAAAGTATTTTATATTTCTTTATTTAATTTTTATAGTATGAGTCAATTAGTTATTTTATAGAATATAAGGCTTCGGCAAATTTAATGAAATAACATTATTATGATGCGATCATTATTTCAAATAATTTTTGAAATAACCACTTAAAAATTTGATTTTAAATAATTCAAATGAAATGAAAATACATTTGTGTATGGGGTGATAATTGTTTTCACTGGCTGGGGAAGAACGATTGTTATCAAATTTTCTCGAATTTTGTTTTTCATGAAATAAACATGCTTTAATTAATGCCAATTAAATAATGAACACGTGTGCCATAGATTGCCAGATGATTCTTGTACAGCTGAGTCGGTCTATGGTATAGTAAGGATATTTTGCATTTAAGCAAATTATGGCTGAGTGTTATCAATGTATCTGCCGTACCCTTTGTCGGCGGTAGGTAGGTACATTGCAGTACAAAAACAACAACCGATTCTTTGGCATTTGTGTAAATACCTGTGTTGTTATTGTTGCGTTTGTACGTATTAAGGCATATAAAGGAATTAAAAAAAGGAAGAAACATGCAATCTATTAATGTACAAAAGTATGAAGGAATTAAGAATCTAATTAGTCGCATGCCACTTTCGACATAGTTAACTCCTAAACGGCTGCACCGATTTCGATGCGGTTTTCGCCGTTGTATTGGAAATTCCAATGCGGTGGAATTCCAATGCTACATCAACATAAACATTAAACATAATTCATAATTTCCTTAAAATATAAAAACGATTTATTTTAATAAATTGTAAATGTAGTGTAAATGAAATGTTACTTAACTGTAAATGTAAACAGGAAAACCCAACTTATATTTTTTATTAAAATATCTTCATTTATGCATGCGATGAGATGAGATATAACCCTTCTTTACCTGTTGTAAGCACTGCAATAGATTTCTTGGAACATGTTTTCATTTGTTTTTTATGAGTAGGGTTCGAACCGCTTCACATATTCTTGGAAACCCAATCATTGGTTGTAATTACCAGTGCTTAACCCTTTAAGCATACAAAAGTAGAGAGAACATTTTATTGCAGGTCAATAAAAAAGAAAAGGAATATTACGGATATCTCGGTAACGCATGTCCTCAG